>PVKN010021397.1:0-15550 GCA_004027915.1 Capromys pilorides
TTAACCCTCCAGAAGAGAAGCTTAGCAATACTATTACTGTATAACATAGGCCCTTGAGCTTAACATCACTGTCTTTCTGAACATCAGATGTCTTAGACTTAACATGGAATCAGTATTTTTCATCAATCATTGATATTCTAATAAATTCCTATAGGATATGATAAAAATGGTTACACATTTTTACACAGAAATTTAGAAATCTAAGCATATACAAAATTGTAGCTGGTCAATCCTATGACATTTGTCCTTGTCTCTTATTCTCTTTTTTGTTTTCTTCTAAAACAACCATTTACTTGAAAGAGAGTATAGCAATAATTCAAATTACATTAGAAGCAGCACATATCTGAAAGACCAGAATGACAGGCTTGGGATCAAGCATAGTTTTAGTATTACACATTGCTATCGTCAGTGTCAAAAACCTGTTGAAGATTCTTAGGACCATTTTCTAATTCATCCTGTGTATATAACTACATGGTTTTGCTCCTGCCATGTTTCATAACTTTTGTGCTTGTGATGTCTTCGTTGTTTAACCCTTAGTTCTTGATTTTCATTCAGCTGTGTTATGCCTTTCCATTTTTATTTCTTCTTTTGAGTTCTCATTAGGGAGATTATACAATACTTATACTGTAGGTCTGGTTGATTTCACTTATGAGTATATCTCAAGATATATCCACTTATATATGAAGTCTTCTAGTTTGTCATTCTTTATAGCTGAGCAATATTCCATTGTGTAAAAACACCACATCTTTTTCAACCATTTTTTCAGATGATAGGCATGTTGGTTGTTTCCAAGATTTGGCTATCACAAATTGTGCTGCTATAAACATAGGTACACAAATACCACTATCATATGATGTCTTCAGTTCTGGGAAAATTTCCAGTAGGAGTATAGCTGAATTGAATGGGATTTCCCGTTCTAAGTTTTTTTTTTTTTTTTTTTTTCCTTGAGATGAGATCTCACTATGTAGCTCAGGCTGGCCTTGAGCTCAATTTTGAAGCTCAGGCTGGTCTCAAAATTGCACCAGTCCTCCTGCCTCAGCTTCCCAAGAGCTGTTTCTAAAAAATGTTTATTTGTTTATTTATTTATTTATGTATGTATGTATTTTTGTCTTTTTGAGACAGAGTCTTGCTATGCAGTTCAGGCTGGCCTTGAGCACACTCTTGTAGCCCAGGCTTGTCTGAAACTCACACTGATCCTCCTGCCTCAGCCTCCCGAGTGCTGGGATCACAGGTGTACACCACCATGCCTAGCCCCTTCTAGTTCTAGTTTTTTAAGGAGTCTCCACACTGATTTCCATAATGGTTGCACCAGTCTGCATTCCCACCAGCAGTTAACCCAGTATGTTTTTCTTAATACATGAAACTGTACTATACAAAAGATAATCTTGCTTCAAATAGACTGTATGCAGAAAAATGTTCCATTTTCCCACTGTCAAATATTAGTAGGAATAGGAATTGTAATTCACTCACTCATCCCAGGCAATTATTTTGATTTCAGTCTCAGAGTTCCTTTGCTTCTGCTACATATGCAGCCAGTTAACTATCACAAATTCCATTCCTATAGTCAGGAGAAGACCTGTAGGACCTGCAACTCTGCCGTACAATGGGAGTAAGGGGAGCTTTTTAATTTCTTTTCTTTTTTGGATTGTTCGGCCCTCTCTAATGGCAGGGCTGGTGTGGCGTGTGATACGGGGGATGGAACTGTGGTCCACTGTGCCTGCCTAAGCTTCCCTATGCAAGTGCTTTAAACCACTGAGCCAGCTCACTGACCCAGGGGAGCTTTTTAATAAAAGAAAAATGCACAACGATAATACACATTTACATACAAATACAAGTGAAAAATGCCTGTTACAACTTCAGTGCCATCCACTAGAAGGGGAAGCACAATGAGGTAAAGTTGAATTGGAAGGAGACAGTCATTTTAACCAGTCATAGTTGAAATAAATTATGTTTTACAGCTTTTATAAAAATTTCCTTCTGCTCCTACTTCAATCTCCATTGTCATCATTACACTCAGCCTGGGTGGAAATTCCATCCTCAGGATAACTGAATTCCCTTTAGAAAGTTTCCCTAAAAAAAAAAAAAAAAGTAACTTTTCTTAAAAGAAACATAGTTAAAAATTAATATGTCACAGTATTAAAATATTCCTCTTCATCATGTTCAAAATCCATATCCTATTCAAGTTCCTCTTCCCCTTTCTTCTTGTCATTTTCTTCCTCCTCTTCTTTACCCTCCTCCTCCTCCTTTTTCTCCTCCTCCTTACAATTCAAATTAAGATTCTCATTCCAGGTTCAGATCAGAGATACCAGATAAGCTCCATTCAAGAACTTGCCAAAGACCTCTGCTAGACTCCAGTACTACTATAGCAGTTTCTTATATTCATGGCTCAAGTTACCTGTACTCAGCTACAGCCCCAAAATACTAAGTGGAAAATTCTACAAATAAATCATACCAAGACTTCTAGTAGCATGGTGAAATCTTGCAGCATGCTGCTTTGTCACTTTGTTCAGTGTCTCCATGTTGTATGTGCTACCTGTCCTCTAGTCAGCTAGCAACCTTTTCAATTAGCATATGGACCCTTGTAGTATCATAGTCTAAGTGTTCAAGTCATCCTCATTTTACTAATGATAGCCTAAAACCACAAGAGAGTGAATCTGATAATATGGAGATGGCCAAGAGAATCTGTAAGTGCTTCCTCAGAGTGAAAATGTGAAAGTTTAATCAAGGAAAGGAAAATAGCATATGCTGAGGTTTCTAAGATTTATAGGACAAGATATTTTTGGTGAAACTGAGAGAAAAAGGGATTTTCATTACTTTCATGATTACAACTCAAATTACAGAAATTACATCTATAGTACAGCTAAGTGTTTCATTAAAATGGCATTAAATTATATAGCTCCATACTATCTGAGGTATTGGACATCCATTTGTCGTATTAGACTAAATCTTTTGTAGAGTAGGAATCAAATGTGTTTATTGTGCCTTCAAAAAAAGATGCCTTTAAAACAAACTAAAACCAAACCAATCACCAAACAAACAAACAAAATATGGTTTTGCCATGCGTAATTCATGCCAGTCTTAAACTCATGATGATATTCAGTCCCGGGATTATAGGCATGCACCACCACACCTGGCAAAACTTGTCTTATAAAAGCCCAGCCCTGGCTGCATTACAACAAACAACAGGTTTACCAGTCAGCAGCTATGATACATTGCCACGCTGAACTTCTACAGTGAGAAGAGCCTTCCTGAAAGCAAGTTGACAGACATGTGCTTCAATAACCTTCAAAACTTCACTTGCCATCTTTCCTGAGCCTTGCTTGAGTATTTAGGCTTTATCAGTAAAATATATACTGTACTATTCACTACAGGAATTCTCTGAAATTCAACTAAATACTGGTTATGTTCTCCTACATTCAATGAGCATATAAAACAAAAATTCTAACTAAAGAGAAAAATATTACCTTTGAAGCAGTCATACCACTCTAAATAGCATCAACTTCCCTTTTAGACTCAACAATTTATACAGAAAACTTATGGTGACTGTTACAGCAATGCACCAACCTTTAGTTACAATCTGACTTGTGACATTATCTAGTATGCTCAGCATAAAAGCAGCAGTGAAAGGGACATTTAGGTCATGAAGGCACAGTGTACTCATTGGAAGTGTATATTATACTCACAAAAAATTTCTCCTCTTAAGAAGGCAGACTGCTCTTCGGAGGATGGAACCTAATATTTTAGAATTCTTCCTTCCATTTTCCCACATATAGGCTTTCTTCCACTTCTCAAAATTTAGAAGCAGAAAAACCACAATTCTTCTTACTCTACCAATTTCAACCTTTCAAATTCCTATGGATTATATCCGATGTTTCATCTAGGCATCAAATTCCTTTTCTATTATATGATATGATTTCTCACCCTTTCACTATTCCAGCACTTACCTCTAAATGTTCTCTAATAGTATCCCTTTTAAAACATTTCACCTAGACTTGGGCCATTAAACTAGATATGCTCTGACTGTAACTATGTATATCATATACCTTTTTTGTGTAATAATATTTATATCATCCACAAATGACTTTGGTAAACCAAATCCTTCGCTCAAACAAAAGTCAATACATTTACTACCAGAACATTTACTGCATCAGGTTCTCTAAGCAGAGACTAGCACATGTCTTCAAAAGTAAAGTTTGATAAACTGATCATCTTCCAGATGACACGCAAAGATGATGGATTGGCCATCATTTTTTGACTCGACAAAGACAAGCTGTGTAAGCCAGGTTAAGTAAATGTCCTATAAACTTATTTTATATTTTACCATTACACCCACAATATTATATAGGGTCAAGATCCAGAGTAAATGCTGAGTAGTTATTTACCGGCTAAGTCCGGGGATGAATATTTTGTCTTCATTGTCGTTCCCCCTTAAATAATGTTGATCATTTTTCATCAGTATATTTAACTTCCTTCAGAGTCCTCCATTAGGACCCTACATTTTGATAATAGTATTGTCTTAGGCATTAACCAATCTTTTAAAATACTAAGACTCCATTTCCAAACCTTCCTCAACTTTCATATATTATCAAAACAAAGACTATATTGTATTTACTCATAGGCAGAGTAGGCATAGTTCCATGTATGTCACAAACTTATACTCATTAACCGTTTGAATCCCAGGGAGTATTGAAAAAACACTATCGAAGAATCCCAAACAGCGCAACCGCGCTTTCTCTAAATGAGTATGAAAAGACCCAAACAACGTGATAGTGCTTGTTTTATTTTATGTCAAGAAATATCAAGCAGCACGATAGCGCTTTATTTTTCATCAATGAATCGGATAAAATGCTGTATACCTATCTCGATGAACGAAGATCAGTTAAATATTGGAAAAAGGTAGCCTTTAACATAATAAACTGCATGGTTTTAAATGCATACATAATCTACAAGGAAACAGTTAAGAGTAAAGCAATATCTCAGTGTACTTGCGTCAGTAAATCTGAGCGCACGACTTCGACAATCGGCAACGCACCGTCAGTTGTCCACAATGTTCAAAATGTGCTGGGTTTTCTAGACATAAAATCTCAGAAGCACGATCGTGCTGCTTGGGACTCAAATGGTTAATACCCAGGAAAACCAGAGTTAGGCACAGAAAGGGTAACTAATTTACCCAGGGTCATATAGCTAATTTGCTAAAGCTGGGCTTATCTGCAACATCATGTTTGAGTGGTAAGGAAGATTATCAATCATATTCAATACCTGACTCTTACTATATCAAAAAGTGCTTTCTTTTCCATCAGTTCTTCAGTTGCTTGTTCTTTAGTTCCAACTTACTTTTAAAGTTACTGGCCAATAAAAAACTTTATCAAAAATGCAGGGGCTTGAACATAAAATAAATATAAATATCTTGATATGATTTGGGTTCCTTCCAGTAATAACAGTTGGAAGTATTTACCCAAAATGTTAAGTATCATGAGAGCTAGTTGACCTATTGCCAGAACAGCAGCAAATATAAAAAGTGCTGTACCAGTCACCAGGAATCTGAAGGGAGAGGCAAAGCCCATTTCCTCAGAAAAACATGGAAGTGCAAGCTATTGGGGAACTCCACACTGGTGCCCTTGAGGTGCAAACAGAATAGCACTAAAGCATTTTCAGGGAGTTTGCAGTTGTGTGCTTTGACTTCCATCCTCACAAACAAGCAAATCTGAGAACTTACTACCTTCTTCCTGGATGCTACACACACACACACACACACACACACACACACACACACACACACACACAAAGTGAGTCTGGTAGATACTCTCAACATGTACATGCTTTTATTTCTTAACAGTATTTCTTAGCACAGTATAAAAACTATTCATATAGGACTTACACTATTAAAATAATATAAGTAGTCTGGAGATTGATATATATGAGAGCTTATGCATGCTGTGCTATGTTATATGACACCTGAGCACCAGTGGGTTTTGGTATCTGTTGGACATCCCAGGAACACTCCACTATTGATATTGAGAGACAGTTGCACTCTTTTTGCATTTAGCCTCAAGCCTCTACTGTAGTGATTCCTTTAAACAATTACAGTCATCTCATAAAGAAATTCCTCAACAATGTGGCATAGGGCTAGGCATGTGGCTTGGTGATAGAACACTGGCCTAGCACACACGAGGCCCTGAGACTGATTACCAACAGCGCCAAAACAAAAACAAAATGAAATGAAATGTATGTGATATGATAGGAGAAGGGAAAGTAGTCATAGGGGCAACTCCACTGAGTGGCACATTTTGCTTCAAATTTAGGTTCAAACTGAATACAGATTCCTTCATTGGAATAACATGAGCAGTGCAGTGAATCAGAGCCCTGGGGAGAACATTTGACAGTGGATCTCACAGAAGACATGATCTTGCAGTCTGGATTCAGAGGCTATGGCCAGCTTGTCTATAAGCTCAGAATTTCATGCTGGAAAATTTATTTCTGAAAGGAGCTTATAGTGGCTAACAGTAATGGCCTAAATCAAGTATCATTTGAATGAAGCACAATAATACCATCAACAAAACACATGAATTCAACACATTCATGTCATAGATGAAGTGATCCAGCAAGAGTCTGGAGGAATCTGTTGGGAATACAAACATTAATTTGGATTCCCACCTTCAGGCAGTTGAAACATTCCTCAATATATATTGTGGTTTGTATCTAGTTGTCCCCCCAAAGCCTCATGTAAATTGTGGGGCTGTCAAGCATGCCACTCCAGAGGCAGGGCTGTCAAGCGAGTGGGTTGAGGGGGCGTGGCCAAGAGAGGTGTGAACTGTTAAACCGACAGCAAGCACAGTCAGAGGTTTCCCCATCCGCCCCACGCAGCAGTTTTGCGCAGAGGTATGGAGCAGATTATCCTGGACACAGCAGCGCCCCAGCCCCTTCTCCAGTCCCTATAAATTGGCGGCAGCATCTTGAAACTTCCAGGAACTGTGAGCTAAATAAACCTTTCCTCCCCTAAGCTGGTGTGTTGGGTATTTGTCCCAGCAACAACAGAATAGTAACCAAAACAGAATTTGGTACCAGGACAGTGGAGTCATTGCTGTGGCTATACCTGACCATGTGGATAACAAGCTTTTGGGAATGGCTTATGGGAAGAAATAGGAAAGGTTTGGCAATGTCACCTATGAGTAAAGCATTGGAACAGTTTTGGCACTTCTGTAGGGGAGGTTCTGGTCAGAGATCAGACCAGAAGACTGATAGAAAGCCAACCTGTAAAGACCAGGCTGGGGAGGTTTCTGCTGGAAAGAAGCACTGCATTGGTTGTTGGACTTCAGATCATTTGTGTTTTGGCTTGACCCAAACTTTGGCAGAATTTTGCCCGTGTCCAGAGACTGCCTGAGACTGAGATTAAACATGGAGGACTAACTAATCTTTCAAAGGAAATTTCAAAGCTGTCAAATATTGGGGCAGTGTCATGGTTATTGATGTGGGCTCTCAGTCAAATGTATGTTGAGAATGAAGAGCAAAGAGCCCAACAGAATGATTTAAATGTGGTGAATTTGGTGAGAAAGAAAGCTCCAGGGAGGCTGTGGACTGCAAAGATGGAGCTGAGATCTCCATTGCCCAGGAGGAACAAGAAAATAGAAAAGATGTCCTGAGGGCATCACAGGAGCTGGCAGTTTCTCACCCTTTGCAGCCTCAGAAGGGTGAGGCACTTTGTTTTAAGGAGAAAGCCACAGAGCCCCGTGTTCCAGAATGGAGACAGTGGCCACACCAGGTTCCAGAATGGAGGCGGTGGCCACACCAGATTATAGAATGGCACTGGCATAGAGAATTTGCTTCTAAGAATCAGGGTCCGAGTGCTCAGAAATCCAGGCACTCGACCCCTATAGCTAAAAGAGAAGGAAGCCTGGCTCCTGCTCCAGCAGGCAGCAGACCTTGGCATCATCCATGTGGCACTGGTTTTGGGTGCATGAAAAATGCAGCAATTCTGAGGTTAAGAAGGCTTCCTCCTCAATTTCAGAAGAAGGCCTGGGAGGCCAGGCAGTGGGAGGGCAATGTGTGCCTACTCAGAGGAAACCCCAGAAGTTTGGAAAAGCCAGGAACATGGATCATCAAAGGAAAACTGCACAGAGGGAGCACAGCCAGCCTAAGAGAGAAGCTATGAGAGCTACCACCAAGAATGCTATAGAGGTGGAGCCACATGGAGCTCACATTTTGCTACAGATTGCTTTGAATGTTCCACATGGAACTATAGGATTTAATGTTTGCCCTGTTGGATTTTGGACTTGTTTTGGCCCCAATGGTTTGAGTCCTCCTGTGCATATCTTTTGGAAGGGCAATGTTTATCTTCCTTTGAATGTTTGATGTATGTAATTTTTCATTTGTATAGGTGCTCACAGTTGAGAGTTTGCCTCAGATCTTGGAGGAAGCTTGGGACTTGGACTTTTCAGCAATGCTGAAACTATTGGGATTTTGATAACTCTTAGAGATGGACTAAAATGCCTGCTGCAGAAAAGGATGTACATAAGACTTTGGGAGTCCAGGGGCGAATGTTGTGGTTTGTATCTAGTTGTCCCCCCAAAGCCTCATGTAAATCACGGGGCTGTCAAGCACACTGCTTGAGGGGCAGGGCTGTCAAGCACATGGCTCGAGGGGTGGGGCTTGAGAGGGCGTGGCCAGTGTGTGAACTGTTACATTGACAGCACGCCCTGTCAGAGGTTACCCCATTCACCCCACACAGGGGTTTCACGCAGAGATATGGAGATCATCCTGGACACAGCAGTGCCCCAGCCCCTCCTCCAGTCCCTATAAGGTGGGGTCAGCATCTTGAAACCTCCAGGAACTGTGAGCTAAATAAACCTTTCCTCCCCATACTTGTGTGTTGGGTATTTGTCCCAGCAACAACAGAATAGTAACTAAAACAATATACTAAACAAAGAGAAGAAAAAAAGAATAGCTGAGATTGCAGGTATGATTCTAAACAAATAATGCAATACATACGGAGATGCAAATCTTTTCATACAAGTATTTTCCCCAATTTCATACCCACTGAAGTGAGGCTATTAGTTCATTGTACAAGCTAACTTTAGAATCCTTTTCCAAAAGACAAAATTAGTATTTGCCCCCACCGAGTAAATGTCTCTGGCAACTTCTCATAAAAAACTCTTACACTATAAAAGTCATTAGAAAATAAAGCCGCAGCCCAAGTAAAATCCAAACTGGAGGCTAAAACATGCTGTTCTGGTTTCAGTGACTCCACTTTCCAACTGTGCAGATGATACAGTACTCAGGAGAATCAAGGTAAGGGATGTCCTGGTTTCCTGGATGGTGGGTTGTGCCCTCCTCTGCGCTCTGCCCTTTGTCTCATCATCAAAGGGGGGCAGAGTTTTGGGAAGATGCTTTCATGTTGTCAAGAGCAGTGTTTCATTATGCTCAGGCATGCCTGGCAAAGGCTAAGGATCATGAATGTAGACGCAGCAGTAGGGAAGCAGCAAACCTACCTCCCACTACCACAAGACTCTCTTTCCATTATTTCTTGGATGAATCCTCCACTATGGTCTGCAGTGGATAGCAGGCTGGAGTGGCAAAATGAAATATGTTATGAGTAAAAAGGTCTAACGCTGCATCTCCTTATCTGTATAATAGGAATACTTACACTAACCCCCTATCTCAAGAGTTTGATATGAGAATCCTGATGTGTGAGGCTCACACTGTCATTACACGTCTTTCTCTACCTGTGTACAGATCTGATGACTGTAGGAAGCCACTTTCCTCTTTTCTTGCTTCTAGTGCGGCTATCACAGGTCCTCTGGACCCACCCTTCCCATAGAAGATGGAGTCAGTGCCATTTGTAAGCAGTAAGGAACAAAATAAGCCATGCCTGCCTGAACTTGACTTTGTACACTGTATCTCTTTCCCAGAACAAGAGGAACTCTTCCTAAAGTAAAGTTATTGGGAACTACTTGCTAATTTATCATGTCATAATTGAATATAATTCAGTTTCATGGATCTTTAAAATTATCTTGCTCAACTCTTTACTGACATATTGAAAAATCTGTCCCTTTAACTCATCATATTCAGCCTAAAAAATCCTAACTCAGTTCAAATTTACCATTCTGGCTTTGCCAACTTCTTGGCACCACTGGGCTCATCTCTTCTGCTTTGCTTCTTAATTCTGATGCTGCTTACTCAGCAACACCTTCACTGCCCTACACCAAATGTAATTTCAGAAATAGACTGTATGACAGAGAACAGCATTCCTAGAGCTTTTCACAAATGGGAATTTTAAGATGTTCAGAATTGGTTAAGTGAAAAAGTTATTTCTCAGAAGACAATTTTTTATTTCATTTATGCATTATTTCCTCTTAAATAAATATATTGCACTGAAATATTTCAATTAGCTTAAATAACTCTAGGGTTCCAGTTTTTTCTAATGTGGGACAAAGGTTCAATTCTCCTCTATTTGCAGTGGAGAAGACAGAAGATGCTCATAATGACAGTCTTTGCTTGCACATGGCATGTCATAATTTAGAATATTAGCTCTGCCGAGGACTTTAGGGATGGCCAACTTCAACCTACTTTGATCATTTTGTAATAAAGTAGAGGTGATATAGCTGAAACTTCCTTGGTCCTTTTCCATCAGTGCATATCTACAGAATGGGTTCACCAGGTTTCTAATTATCTTCCACGTCAGGACTGCCTTTTGCTCTTCCCTCTGATCAGCTCCAAGCTGATCAGATGTTCCAAGCTGCATGCCTTCCGATAATCTGCCACATTTCAGTGTTATCATTTGTACAGTGCAACATTCATACATTGTTCTTTTCATGTAGGTGTCTGTACTGACAATGCCTCATTGCTAATTCTCTAAAAATTCAAAAGTAAACTAACTTATAATTCCAAGTCATAGATAAAGCAAAAAGACACATGTCTTAGTTACTTTTTACTCATTGCTGGGACAAACGCCCGACACTCAAAATGAAGGAAGGAAAGGTTTATTTAGCTCACAGTTGCTGGAGGTTTCAGTACATGTTCAGCTGGCCCAAGGCTGAGTGGAACAGGGCAGAGAGCATCCAGTTCATGTTGGTGCAACAGCAACAATCTCAACGGAGTCAACCAAACAACCAGGGAACCAGAGAGCAACAGCCCACATCTGTTTCTCTGTCTCTCTTTATATTGCACTCAGGCTCTCTGCCTCAGCCTATCTGACTTAGGCCACACCCATAATCCCAAAAGGACTCCAACCCATAATCCCATCCATACTAAAATGTATAATATCAGTGGATTATGAGTCGAGTCTCAAACTCTAGAAGTCCCTGTCCCATGGTTGCATGGGGCTTTGAGGGGACAACTAGACATAAACCATAATATTCCACCCCTGACCCCCAAAGTCTCATACATATCCTTTTGTGCAAAAGACATTTTAGTCCATCTGGAAGAGTTGCCAAAGTCCCAACAGTTTCAGCATTGCTGAAAAGTCCAATTCCCAAGTCTCCAAGATCCAAGGCAAACTTTCACTGTGAGCTCCTGTACAAAAGAAAAGTTAAACATATACAACATTCAAAGGTGCAAGATAAACATTACCAATCCAAAAGTTGCAAACAAAAGGGTAATACAAAACACTGGGACCAACACATGTCCAAACTACAGCAGGGTAAACATTAAATCCCATAGTTCCAACTGGAACATCTGAAGTAATCTGTGCTGAGTTGTGACCTCCAAAGGCCTTACAGGGCTCCACCCTACAGCACTGTTGGTGGTAGTTTCCATGGCTTTTTTCTTATGCCAGATTTGCTCCCTCTTTGCATAATCCATGTTCCTAGCTTTTCCAAACTTCTGGGGTTTCCACTGAATAGGCTTCTCACTCTCTGCTTCACACATTGCCCTCTCAGGGGCACAATGCCTGGCCTCCCAGGCCTTCTGCAATCTAGGTCAAAGCCTTCTTAACCTAACGTCTCTTGTATTCTGAATGTGCCTAAAACCAATGTCATGTGGATGATGCCAAGGTCTGCTGCCAGCTGGAGCAGTAGCCAGGCTTCCTTCTCTCTTGGTTGTAGGGGTGGAGTACTTGGATTGATGAACACTCTGATCTTGATTCTAAGGAACAAATTCTCCCTGCCGGTGCCATTTTGGAACCTGGTTTGGCTGCTGCTGCCATTCTGGTACTTGGGTTTCTGTGGCTTTTTTTTTCTCAAGGCAAAATCTCTCTCCCTTGCAATTCTGGGGCTGCAAAGGGTGGAGAGCTGCTGTCTCTTGTGATCCCTCAGGCCATCCATTTGATTCTCTGGTTCCTTCCCAGCAATGGAGATCCTTTCAGCTCCATCTTTACAGTCCATAGCTCTCCTGGTGCTTCCTTCCTGGCCAAACTCACAACATTTTAAATTATCCTTCTTGGATCTCTGCTCTTGATTTTCAACATAAATCTGGCTAAAAGCTGCCAAAAACAACCATGCCACTGCCCCAATCATTTGCTGCTTTGAAATATCTCTTAAAAGATTAATCAGTCTGCTGTGCTTAATCTCAGTCTTAGGCAAAGTCTCTGGGCATGAGCAAAATTCCGACAGACTTTCAGCCAATCCATAGCACAAATCATCTGGAGTCCAACAACCAATGCTGTCCTCACCAGAAATCTCCTCAACCTGGTCTTTACAGGCAGGCCTTCTGTCAGTCTTCTGGTCTGAGTTCTGACCAGAATTTCCCCTACAGACCAGCCGAAGCTTTTCTAGCTCTTCACAAGAAGAGGACCTCTCTAAACTTTTCCAATCTTTGCTCTTGAGCCATTCTTTATACTCAGGCTTCAAGCCAGTCTTCTGGTCTGAGCTCTGACCAGAATCTCCCAGCTGGAGCTTTTCCAGTGCTTTGCTTGTAGGAAACATCTCCGAACCTTTCCTATCTCTTCCCATAAGCCATTCCCAAAAGCTCGTAATCCACATTGTCAGGTATAGCCACAGCAAAACCCCACTTCTCTGGTACCAAATTCTGTCTTAGTTACTTTTTACTCGTTGCTGGGACAAACACCCGACACTCAAAATGAAGGAAGGAAAGGTTTATTTAGCTCACAGTTGTTGGAGGTTTCAGTACATGTTCAGCTGGCCCAAGGCAGTGTGGAACAGGGCAGAGAGCATCCAGTTCATGTTGGTGCAACAGCAACAATCTCAACAGAGTCAACCAAACAACCAGGGAACCAGAGAGCAACAGCCCACATCTGTTTCTCTGTCTCTCTTTATATTGCACTTAGGCTCTCTGCCTCAGCCTATCTGACTTAGGCCACACCCATAATCCCAAAAGGACTCCAACCCATAATCCCATCCATACTAAAACATATAATACCAGTGGATCATGAGTCGAGTCTCAAACTCTAGAAGTCCCTGTCCCATGATTGTATGGGGCTTTGGGGGGACAACTAGACATAAACCATAACAGCACATTTAATCAGAACAGCAGAAAATTAATTTGCAGGTCAGAAAGTAAGCTCCCATTCTCCCTGGTGTTGGGACTGGCCCCTGTACATCATAGATGCTCAGTAAATATATGCTGATGTGGTTGCTGAGGGTCTCTAAGGATCAGACAGTAGCAGGCAGGAAATAATAGCAAAAAGCAACTCAGAACTTGGAAAACCTAACATTTGGTACAAGGTAAATATTGTTTATCTGAAAGGCCTAGGACAATAAGTGCTCCAGATCTGGGAATATTTGCATGTACATAATGGGAAATCTTGGAGAGTAAACCTACCTCAAACACAAAATTCATTTATGTTTCAAACATGCCTTACAAACATAGCCTAAAATTAATATTATGCAATTTTTAACGTTCTTGCACTGTGATTACACCTTATCACATGAGGTGAGTGTAGGGCTTTTCACCTGTGAGTTCATATCAGTGTTTAAAGTTTTAGATTTTGAACCACTGCAAATTTCAGATCTGTGAGTTTGCTCCCCCTGTACTATCTCTGAACAAACTACATCATGTGGCTATGAGCACACCTTCTTATTAGGCAAAATCAGTGAGGTACCACTAAGTCATTTTAGGCTATTTTCTGCCTTAAAAATTCTATGACAAAATAGATTTATTCAAATAAAGTGTATTAATTAAACCTAAAAGCTGAAGGTCTCAGAGAGATTTATGGCCAAGCCATCCAGCTCTATCATTTATTTTCAATAGCCAAGAAACATGATTATTGTCCCATTTTCAAACTTTAAAGAAAAAAAAAAACCTTAATTTTCCTATTACCTCTAACAAAAATTTTAGTTAAAAAGTCATTCTCAGGTTTAATTTAAAATCCATTTCTGGGCCAGCGAGATGGCTCAGCAGTCTAAAGCACCTGCTTAGGCAAGCTTAGGCAACCACAGGGACCTTGTTTTGATCCCCAGCACCACGTGCTGCACCAGCTTCACCCTGGGGCAGGCTTAGTCAGCTATAATATTAATTTAAAAACATCTATTTCTCTTTTTGTATTGCTGTCAATCAATAAAAAACTTAAATGGCTAATTATACAATTCCATAATATTCATATTTCTGCGATATAATTTTATTTCCAATGAAAATATTAAGAGATACAATCTATTAGTCATAAAATCATTTTCCTTGATGCCATCCCATTGAATAAATAATTAAGCTTACTCACTCTGCTTCTTTTTCAGTTTACATTTGTAGCAAAACTTGACTAATTTTCTCCTAGGAAATACCTGCTTATTAAATTAAATCTCATTCACCATGACTTCTCATTTATCTGAGTAATTTTTAATAGAAAAGTAAAATCTTATTACATAAATATTTAGAGAGATGACAGTAATCTTATTCTAAATTAAATTAAAAAAGGTTAAGTAAATGTTCTCTTTCTGAAATTAAAGCATGAAACTTAAAACTCATAACTCTTGTCCCTTACATTTTTATGGTCTATTCTTGAAATATTTATCAGTATAATATTGAAAGTAAGTTATTGGTTTCTTGCCTTTTTTGTTTTATTTTATAAAAGTTTGCTAGATGGTATATGAATTCCAATCTAGAGCTTTATTTAAATATTATATTCATTTCTTAAGACACACACACACACCCTACTTTTCCATTTATGTAATGCATTTTACTGTATTCCTGCTCATAAAACTATGCAACAGATAGTGCCAGCACATTGATCGTCCATAATCATTTCCTAAAAATACACATGTTCTTTCACATACAAACATTTCTTATCAAATATGTAAAAGTAACGATCTCAGAATCATAATAAATCAAAGACAAAGCAAGAAAACGTCTTTAAATAGTGAGTGGCTATATAACCTTATATGAGGCAAATATTTAGGTAATTTCAAAATCTTTTACAAAACAGAACCTCTATGGAGAAAAAAATCAAAGAGTTCATTTACATATTATGATGAGGTGGTTTAAATCTATGTCTAGATTAAGGAAATCAAGAAGACTAATAAGTACATTTCTTACTGCTAGAAAGCAAAAACAAAATAAAAAGCCTTAACAAGTACTGTCAACTTTCCCTTAGCATTATTTTAATACGAAGGGTTTCATACTTCCTATGGTCATTCTGGAAAAGATTCACAGAAAGTGAGAGTTGAGA
>PVKN010021398.1:0-15503 GCA_004027915.1 Capromys pilorides
GACAAAGAACAGTTGAAGAAATCCATTACCACCACACCAACCCTACGCAGAGTACTGACAGTTGTTCTAGAAAGAGACAGAAGTGATCACAGCTTCAAGAGAACAGAAAGGAGTCATTAAAAGGAGCAAGTGATTACAAAGAAGGAAAAGACACAGAACCTGTGGCAGGAAAATTGCATGAAGAGGATATGCCAATATGTACCAGTTATAACCATCAATGTAAATAGCCTCAGTTCAATCCAAGAAGCACAGACTAGCAGCGTGGACTAAAAAACACACTGAACAATATGCTGCATACAAGAAGCACATTTAAGTCAAAAGGAAATTCATAGACTAAAAGTCAAAGGATGGAAAACAATCCTTCACGCTACAGAAAATCAGAAAGAAAGAAAAAAAGAACACGTTGATGACAATATCAACTTCTGACCAAAAATCATCAAAGAGGTAAAGAAGGCCACTACATATTTGTTAAGGGAAAACTGCAAGAGGAAGAGATAACAATAACAATTATACATGCTCTCAGTGTAGGAGCACCCTTCCTCATAAAACAAATCATGGCAGTGAGGAAAAACCAAAGGAGCAATAAAATAGTAGTAATGGGGGACTACACCACTATCACAAAGAAATACATCAGCTAGGCAAGAAAACAGCAAAGAAATAACAGAATTCAACCAAGATTGCAAAGAAATCAACTTGGTCAACTTTTACAGAGTTTCACCCAGCAACAATGAAGAACACATTCTTCTGAGCCGCACATGGGACGTTCTCCAAAATAGACCATGTACTAGCACACAGAGAAATCTGAAGTAAATGCAAAGAAATTAAAATTATCCCATGCGTACTGTTTGATCACAGTGCAACAAAACTGGAAATTATTGACAAAAAAACTAAAAAATACCATACCCCATGGAAATTAACTAACAATTTCCTAAATAACAATAGTGTCACATATAAAATTAAAGAAGAAATTTAAAAACATTTACAATCGAAGGAAAAGGCAGATGCTACTTGCCAAACCCTGTAGGGTGCAGTGAAATCTCTCTTAACTTATAGCAGTAAATTCTCGCAGTAAGAAAACAGAACAAGCTCGAATAAATGATCTTATGCTGCACCTCAAGCTCCTAGGAAAAGGAAAGCAAGTCACACCCAAAGTCCAAAGAAGCCAGGAAATTACAAGGGTTACAGCAGAAATTAATGCACTGGAGTTGAAGAAAACAATACAAAGAATAAATGAATGTTCTTTGAAAGAATAAATAAAATGGACATACCCATAGACAAACATCAAAAAAGGAAAGAAAAAAAAACACAAATTCATGCAATAAAGAAAACTGTGAGATCACTACAGACCTTAGAGAAAGTCAGTAGATCATCAATAACTAATTTTAAAATATTTATTCTCACAGGATGGAAAACACAGAGGAAAAGGGCAGTTTCCTAGATAAATATAAAATGTCAAAGCAAGTCAAGAAAACATGCAATCTTGAATAACTCAATAAGAAGAAATAGTGCTAGTGAGCTAGCTCAGCAGACTAAGCACTTGCTTAGGCAAGCGTAGGATGTGCACTTCAGTCCCGGCATGAGGCAGGCCCATACTCAACAGTGCTGACCTGGCCACAGAGTCTGGGCTTGGTGGCACGTGCTTGCAGTCCCAGCACTGAGGAGGCTGAAAACAGGAGAATTGCTAAAAATCCAAGCTCTATAGTAAGACCCTGTACCAAATACATTTTTTTAAAAAAAGGAAAACAAACCAATAATGAGAAATAAAATTGAAAATGTAAACACTACCTACCAACCAAAAAAAGCCCAGGTTCTGATGGATGAACAGAAGAATTTCTACAAGGAATTTAGAGAAGATTTAATGCTAACTTTTCTCAAATTCGTCAATGAAATTGAAAGGAAAGGAATTTTCCCTAACTCATTCCTGTATGCAAATGTTACTCTGATTCCAAACCAGAGAAAGACCCAACTAAAAAAAAAGGACTACAGACCAAATTCTCAAATGAATGCAGATGCAGAAATCTGCAATAAAATACTAGTAAACAGAATGCAGTAAATCATCAAGAAGATTATACATCACGATCAAGTGAGATTCATTCCAGGAATGCAGGGGTGGTTCAGCATACACAAATCCATAAATGTAATATACCATATCAACAGAACCAAGAACAAAAACCACATGGTCATCTCAATAGATGCACAAAATATCTTTTGACAAAGTCTACCACTCATTCATGATAAAAACACTACAGAAGGGGGCTGGCCTGGTGGCTCAGGGGACTGAAACACCTGCTTAGTGCAGTGGCTGGGGCACACTGAGATGGTGACTAAGACCGTGCCTGGTAGTTGGGCCTATAATCCCAGCACTTGAGAAGATGAAAACAGGAGAATCGCTTTGAGTCTAATCTATTAGTGAGACCCTTTAGAACCTGTAGACCCTGCACTAAATGTAGAAAAAAAAGAGATCCACTACAGAGAATTGGAATAGAGTATCTATATCTCAACCTGATAAAAGCCATCTATGAGTAACCAGCAGCCAATATCACACTAAAGGACAAAAGCTGGAGGCCTTCACTTTAACGTCAGAAACAAGACAAGGATATCTTCTGTCTCTACACCTATTCAATATATAGTTCAGGAAACGTTAGCCAGAGCAATTAGACAAGAGAGAGAAAGAAAGGGAATATGGATTGAAAAAGAAGAAACGAAATTATGATTACTGACAGATGATACTATGCTCTACATAAAAGACCTGAAAAACTCCAAGAGTCTTGTAGATTTAATCACCAATTTCAGAAATGTAGCAGGATACAAAGTCAACACCAAATATCAATAGCATTTCTGTACACAACAACCACAATGAGAAGTTAGGGAAACCATGACTTTCACAACAATATCAAAAAATAAAGAAAGAAAAACAAAAGAAATACACAGAAATAAATCTCATTGTGCTGGCTAAATAGTGGAGTGGATTAAAGTACCTGTTTAGCCAGACACAGGAGTTGGAGGTTCAATTCCTAGCCTGCCATGCCGGCCTTGCCCCCAGGATGCGCTGAGAGGGTGATTAAGACTGGATGTGGTGGTATGCACCTGTAATCGCAGCTCTTAGGAAGCTGAAAACAGGAAATAAATCTCATGAAGGACAGAAAAGATTCATACAGTGACAATTATGGTGCTCTGAGAAAAGAGATTGAAGATTTGATAAAATGTAGAAATACTATTCTGTGCTCCTGGGTAGAAAGAACCAATATTTTGAAAATGGCCATACTGGCAAAATTATTATACAGATTCAATGCAATATCAATTACAGTGCCAATGAGTATACATCACAGGGCTACAGAAAACTTTCCTCAAATTCATTTGGAACCAGAAGAGACCCAGAATATCAAAAGCAATCCTAGGAAACAAAGGAAGGGCAGGAGGTGTCACAATCCCTGACCTGGAATTATACTATCAAGCTGCTGTGATAAAATCAACATGGCACTGGCATAGAGACAAACTTTAAGATCAATGGAACAGATTAGAAGATGCAGACACGCTGCAAACACAATCAGCCACATTATCTTTGAAAAAGCGGCCAAACAGGTACTGGAGGAAAGACAGCCTCTTTAAAAAATGGTGCTAGAAAAGCTGGTTTTCCACATCCCAAAAGCTAGATCTAGACCCATGCCTGTCACTATGCACAAAGCAGTTAAAATGGATCAAAGATTTAAATAATAAAACAGAAAAAGTAAATCTTCTGGAAGAAAATGTGGGTAGAAATCTGAAAGAGAAAGAGGTAAGTAGAGAGTTTGTGAACAAAAACCAAACTGTATGGGAAATACTTCAAAGAATCAACAACTGGGATCTCATCTTTTTGAGAAGTATCTGTATATCAAAGCAAATCTCCAGCAGAGTGAAAACAAAACACACAAACTGGAAAAAAGTTGTAGCTGACTGTCCGTCCTATAAAGGCCTTCTATCTAGAACATATAAAGGATTTGCAAAATTTCAGGTCCCCCCAAATTCAAAGACCCAATCCAAAAGTGGGCATTTAAAGTGAATATACACTTTTCAGAGGAAGAAATACAAATGGCAATAAAATATATGGAAAACATGTTCAACATCAATGGTCATTTAAGAAAAGCAAATTAAAACACCACTGAGATTCCAGCTCACCCCAGGAAGAATGACTTACATGTCAAGAAGTCAGCCAAGAACAACTGCTGAGTAGCTCAGAGGACTGGCGTGCCTGCTTTCATAGAGGCAGGGGCTGTGGTTTCTATCCCTGCCTGCCGTGCCGGCCCTGCTCCCAGGCTCTTCGAGACAGAGAATGAGACTGGGCTTGGTGGTGCGCACCTGTCATCCCAGCACTTGGGAGGCTGAAAAACAGGAAGGATCTCTTCAAGTCTGATCTGCGTAGTGAGAGCCGGTAGACCCTGTACTAAATACATTTTTTAAAAATGCTGGAGTGGCTGTGGAAAAAACAGAAAACTTCTGCACTCTTGGTGGTTGCAGAGACTGGTAAAACCACTATGAAATTGAGCATGCAGATTCCTTAACAAGCTAGAATTGGAGACTCCGTTCAGGCCAGGCATTCTCTGCTGGGTTCTTTTCCAGAGGACCTTAAAACCTCATGCCACAGTGATGTATGCACACCCATGTTTAGAGCAGCAGTTTGCCATCCCTCAATCTTGGAAACAACCCAGATGCCCATCAACAGAAGAACGATAAAGGAGGTGTGCTATTTTTACACAATGGAGTATTATTCAGCTATAAAACAGGATAAATTTGAGTCTTTTTGCAAGCAAATGGATGCAACTAGAGAACAT
This sequence comes from Capromys pilorides, assembly GCA_004027915.1. Classification (NCBI taxonomy): domain Eukaryota; kingdom Metazoa; phylum Chordata; class Mammalia; order Rodentia; family Capromyidae; genus Capromys; species Capromys pilorides. The sequence continues at coordinate 4,809 of PVKN010021398.1, forward strand.
ACTCTGGTGAAAAAAATAAGACCTACGTGTGCAGCCTTTGTGTTTTCTCCTTAGTGTAAGAACCGAAAAGAGAAAAATAAAGCCTGAAGGGTCCAGTAGACACTGGGAAAAGGGAATGAACATATTTAAAGGGACAGAGTTACTGAGTTGAGGACAGGAGAGGGAGTGGGAGAAAGAGATTTATCTGTGTATGTAAGCAGGGAGGTTTGGCCAACTGTACTGTAAATTTCTGCTGTTGGAGAGAAGCAGCTAATGCTTTAATGTACTTCACCTCATTCTTTTCAACTGTTTATACTTTTTATCTTCTTAATTTCTTATACATTTCTTCTTTTTTTCTTTCTTCTGCAAATTTTACACAAATGTATCTGGTAATATGAATAACTGACTGGAAGACAACACTATGTATTAAGACAAACGCTGTGAAAATCATAATACTTTGTTAAGTGAAATTTTCTGTCATTTGTAATATTTTTGTTTTAATTCTGATTTATATTCTCTTTAAGAGATAAAAAGTATGTAAAAAAGAAAATTTTAAAATATAAAAGAGCTTTTTCTGCATAAATTTTAGGACTGTCTTCTCTAGCTCTCTGAGAAGCACAGTTGTTTAGCTTATATTGTCTTCTTACCTGTTTTGGGAATACAGCTGCATTGACAATGTTGGCTCTCTTTGTCCAAAAACAGGGATTTTTTTTCCATTTTCTAGCACTCTCCTTGTTTTCCCCTTTTATTTATACTGTACATTTTATTGTATAGAATTTTCACTCCCTTGGTTAGATTAATTCCTATGTATATAAGATTATTTTCATGACAGTGTGAAGGATTTTGTTTTCCAAATCTCTTTCTTGGTGGCTTCTTTACTGGTGTATAAAACACTATTTAATGTTGTGTGTTGATTTTGCACCTAGTGCTAAATTTGGATATTAATTCTAGAAGTCATAGATGAAGAAGTAAAAGGTTTTCTTTATTTATAAACCCAGGACACTACTTAGCAATTTGCGTGCTATGTTCTGTAACAATTGTTAAGTTCATTTGATGAATAATATATGACTTTCTTTGGATTAAGGACAGTACTTAAATTTCTCTTAGTGTTTCAAAATATACCAAAGTAATTCCCAAGAATGAATCTGTCAAATATGTGTGAATATTTGTTGATATATATTGAATTGCTCACTTTCCTGAGTTGCTGGGTCACTAGCATGTGTTTACTTGGTTGCCAGTTCCCTGCTTTGCATTTCAGTTTATCAAAGTAGTCACATAAGCACATATATGTAATAAGATTCAAGCTTATTACAAGCTGACTGCAGAAACTTTTTCACAAAATTGATTCCAAAAAATACGATTCCTAGGTGCATTTCCTTCATGATTATTGATGAGATGGAGAAAATGACCTTCGCCAGCAGACAGCCAAGTGGATTCTGCTTTTAGACACCAGAGGCAGTTTTGATTGTGTTTTCATGTTCTCACCAGCCTATCACTAGATTGACCTGAGGAATCCAAAACATACATTTGTGATCTCATTTTTCTCCAGTAGCTTTTTTTGCACTCAATCAGACTCGTACACACACATCCACATGACAAGAGGGCTTTTAACTGAAGCGTATCTCCCAGGAATAATGTCCTGCAAGAACCATTTGAAAGACTACAGTTGGCTGTTCATGCCTTGTATTTATTTTTTCCCTTAATACAATAACTCTGATTTTAATGGTACAAAGAAAAAGTGTTTCACGAGCAAATAGTAACTAAAGACTGAAGCACTGTTTACCTTTTTTGATTGGTGCCCCAATTTTTTTTACTTTGGTCTGGCTTATGTCACTCAGCGTTAGTAAGCTACACCTTCCCCTTTCAATTAGCCAGAAGAACTATTTCTGTGTGATGTCACAGAAGAAGACAAACACTGTTCAAACTACGTCTTTTTTGGGGATAGAATTCAAATCACTGGCATTTTTCATCAGTTTTCCACTACACTTAACTACTATAATACTAGTTTATCTTGTACCTAAAAGAATTGAATTACAGCTTATATTGAGATGGTTTCATTAAATCACTGCAGGAGTCCTTCTTCATTGTGTTTCATCTGTTTACAGAAACTACACAAGAAAGTTTAATCTTGTGCTTTATAGTGAACCTATTAGCAGTGGCAAAAAAGCCTCAACTTTTTTAAAACATTAATTTTTATTGATTGATTGATTGATTGATTGTATCTTTGTAGAAGGATCTAGATGGTGTTCAGAGTCTCACTACTAGATTGGACTTGTATTGATCCACCTGTTTACAGTCTCCCTAGAGCTGGGATTACAGGCGCACGCCACCATGCCAAGTCTCAGTTGTGTCTCAATTTGCCCTGGAGGCGGGGCCAGCATGGTCAATTTGTTCTTTAAAATATGTCAATATAATAAACAGGTGCAGAAACAGGGGTTCGATCCCTGAACCTGCTGTGCTGGCCCTGCCCCCAGGGCACACTGAGACTGCAATTGAGACTGCGTGTGGAGGTGCACGCTTGTAACCCTAGTTCCTGGGAGGCTGTAACTGGTGGATCGTATGAGTCCAATCTAGTAGTGACACCCTGAACACCCTGCAGACCCTTCACTAAAATACAAAAAATAAATAAATAAATAAATAAATAAATAAAGTAATAAAGCAATGCCAACAGTATGAATCTCTTCAAATAATAGAATTACTTCATAAGATAAACACATATGTATATAACTTTTCTTATTATTTACTGAAGATAATACATCACTCATAGCTTTAATGATTTTTCAGCATCAAGCAAAATTTTTAATATGAGAATACATTTCAGTTTTTTACAGAGAACCATCTTTCATCAATTCCAAATGATACTTCTGTGTTCTATTTCTACAAATTTCAGAAAAAAATTTTCCGTTGTGGATTAACCTTTCAAAAATAATTTGTTCCTGTGTTTTTGCTAATTTCTTCAGTAATTACTAAAATCTTTTCAAAAAATAAATTAGTTTAATTAAATATGGAGTAGATAAACAAGTCTGATGTCACAATTTTTATATCAAATAAATTCTATATAGTTGTGTAATCTCATTTCAAAGGAAGTTATAATTCAAAATCAAATTCATTAAACAAATAGTACAAAAGTCTCACAAAATTACCATATTGATATATACCTATCTATTCGGTATTTGGAATATGTGATGAAAACCTTCATTTTACTTATCTATAGTTTGGAAATAAGAAAAAGCTTAACTACGCATATGATACAAACAACTACCTGCCATATTTAAGCTACTTAAATACATATTAGTGCTGTTTAACTTTCACTGATGATTTTACAAAACTGCAAATTTATTAAAATCAGATATGTATTTTACAAAAGAAGATATAACTTCCAGTTTGTAGGATAATTTGAATCATCTTTCTGAAGTGTCTATTATATTGTTTTATTAACGAACCAACATCCATTTTAAATTTATTTTCTATTCAATAAGAATTTACCTGAAGGCAATAATTGCAGAAGTTCTTCCTTCCCTGAATTCTCTGCCTGCAGTGTCTACTTTTTATGCACACTGAGCAGTGTCAATTTTAAGCTAACTAGGAATTTCACTCCCTTTGCTCACTGTGTCAGCACATGTGAGTTTACTTTCTTTGACCATTGCTAAACTCCTAAAAATGCTCAATTTAATTACGTGAAGTATATTCTTCTAGACACAAGGGATGTAAACATGCAGACATTCTGTATGTTAAAAATTATATTCTATATAAACACAAATGACTGATGTGAATTTTGAATTAAATTTAATCAACCTTTAATCAATAGAAGGTTTCTGTTAAGGCTGTTTTAGGTAATGACAAGTCTACGGGATTTATGAGTTTTACACGATGTATTGTCATTTCATGAAGATGAAATAAGCCATGTGGTCACCGTTATAGAAAGGAGAACGTATTTGCCGGCATGTCAGGTTCTCTTGGGGAAGGAAGTCGAGAGAGAATTCTGCAAAGAATCAAGTAAAGAAGCACCTTCAGATACTGAACCTTAGATTACTATTACTGGATTTTAAATTATTCCCTGGAGAAAAAAATAAGAAAAGAGTATGGCATTGTCATATAAATATTTCACAAAATTTCCAGAAAACAGCCAGAACTTCCACAGAACACCAGAAACCCTGCAAAGTATCTCTAGCCTGGTGGGTATAAACCAGAACATGCGGGTTTCTACTTCCCTTCAACCTCAGTGTTTGCTTCTTGGGGTCACCCTTCCTGTCCTTCTCTTTCATAAACATTCTAGCTTTGCCAGGAGCCCCTAACGGTGATCTCAGAGGAGACACAAGGTGTCATAGAAGCTTTAATCAGCCTGGACTAGAGTTAGGCTCTTTGCTTCCTTTGCCCCAAAGTGCCACATTCAATTTGTTCTACTATGAATTTTATCCTCAGTAAAACTTGGTCCATTTCTCAAACACTTCTCTAACTCCTTCCAAAGCAGGATCACCAACTGTTCATTATTTTTTAAGATAAATCTTACTTTATTGTTGTTCATTTTCAAGTTACCTAATTTGATCCCCAATAGTATCATGGCTACCAAGATATTCTAATTTTTAAATATGTTTATGTATTTCAGAATATCTTGTGCAAGCTTTCACATGCTATTTAAAGACAATAATCAAAGACCTCATTGTAGAAGATATAGAGTTCATTCAACCACTCCACCAATCTAAACTCAAATAATGTGTTGTACATTCTTTTTTTGTGTGTGGGATCAGGGATCGAACTCACGACCTCACACTTGCCAGGCAGGCACTTGTGCCATGGAGCTATCTCCTCAGCCCCTTGTGTTGTACATTCTGATCTCTGATTGAGATTATTAGAATGCTCTTTTACTTTTCTTTTCTTTTTTTTTTAACCAGGGATCGAACTCAGGACCTTGCACTTGCCAGGCAGGCACTTGTGCCCCTGAGCTATCTCCTGGCCCTAGAATGCTCTTTTAGATGGCATTACTCTCACACACTAATATTTTACATTCATGTTTAATTATGGAAGCTAAAAATTATGAATTAGATATCCCCATCCATTTATTTAATGGGTGCTAAATTACATGAATACTCAACATTACTAAATATCAAAATATAAGTAAAACAAGTGCATTATCATGTTTGAAGATAGGCTGCTTCCATGTAGCAATTAAACTTCTAAAAACAGTTTTCATCTGCACTGCTGGTGCTTTGAAATTATTTTTCTCATTTTTTTTTTATTAATTTGCCTTAGAAGAAAAAGCAAAATAATTACTCAATACTCATATAATATCACATTACAAAGATTGCGACTTTCTCTTTTCAAGCTATGCTCTTTGAATGGCATCGAAAACATCCTCTCCATAAATTATTTCTTTCTTCCTTTCATAATGCAATTCCTAGCAGCAAAATGGATTTTAACCCTTTTTTTTCGGTATTCAGAAAGCTGTATAAACCTACCGAAGAACTTTATTAACACCTTTTACTCAATGCAGTCAAATCTTAGCTGCTACATCTGTGATTTGTCCTGAAATCTGGTCTGTCTAAGGTAAAATTCTAAGTTCCGATGCTAAGCGTTTGCTCAGCTCTTGGGGGACTGGGGAGCCCTGTTAGCGAACTGAGGGCAAGCTCGCTTCTCTCATTGTTCCCACTGAGCCGAGGTAGACTCGGGCGTTCCGTAACCCTCTGACGGGACTGCGCAAATGTCACCAAGATCCTGTCCCCTTGGTGGATTTTAGACATTAGGTGAAAAGCAATACATTGCACGTAAATGCTATATTCAGGTATGAGGAAGAGCATAACTGGAGGAAACTATTAGGATTTAATGACCTTAAATTATGTGTGCTTCTTTTTAGTGACTAATCAATATTTCCCATAAGAATCCAGGAATACCAGTTTTCCAGAATAATAATGTGCATTCTCATCATGTTAGAGTAAAATTAGCAATCGTCTTGAAAAATCCCTAATCAATTTTTTCCCCAAATTTCTCTCAAATTTTTAATCATGGCATCACCAGTTTTCCTATTTCATGAACAAGAGCCAATGAATTCTGATATTTTTATAAAGGAGTTAAAATGTAACAAATATGTAGAGATAAAATTATTTCCTGTGGGTAAAGATACACAAAGGAAGGGTGGGAGAAAACACTTGGGTTAAATTTTTAAGATTAAATTTGACAGGGCTGGGGAGAGAGTTAGGCAGTGTGGGAACCAGGGTTCCATCCCTGCCACCCCGTGCAGAATAGGTTCCTCCCCGGCTGTGCTGAGCTAGTCACCGAGACCAAGTGTAATGATGCACGCCTGTAATCGTAATCCCAGTGCCAGGGGGTGGGGTTTGGGGTGGGGGTGGGTGAAACAGGAGCATCACTGTGAGTCCGGGCTGTGCAGTGATCTTATATGAAATATATTAAAAATAAAATAAAGTAGAATAACAAAAAAGATTAAATTTAACATCAGTGTAAGACAATAAGGGGTTGAAAATCAGTCTCTAGGAAATCAGATAGTAAGTGAAAACATAAAAGTATTATTTACTCACTACCACCAGACAGACAAAACTATGATTTGTTGCACTGATTTTTTTAAATGACATTTGATAAACCCCTTCACACACTTGGAGTCTGAAATACCTAATGCACTCTTCTTAATTGAGTAATGCCATGAGAGTTTTAAATTTTTATGGCATCTACTTAGTAAAATCAGCATATCCCAGCCGTCAGTCCTGTTCTGTATGCTAAGATCCTGAAAGCGTGTCCTGTGCGCATCCCATCATCAGGCCGCAGCTCCACACGGCATCCTCTAAGTGGCAGCGTTAGCAGCACCATATGTCCTAACCATCTGGATGGCGCTGTGCTGCCCACACTGTGTTGCATACTTTTCCATAACAATTTCTAAAACAGAAACTTACAAACTTTGAAAAGTAATTAGCATTAATTCCAGTCAAATTTATTGACACATTGATGGAAAAATTATGCGATTCTCTTCAGTAGTTGTCACTGCATGATAATATGAAATAAATTAACAAATCATAGTTTGAAGTCTTGTATTTAACACACAGATAGAATTTGAGGTTTCCAAATTGCAGTTTTGCTTAGTAGATTTTTTTATGTAAAACTTCTTAATATTTGTGGTTAAGTTTTAGTGATGCCATTAAAATAGTTTCAAACTATGAATTTTTTTCAACATATATGACAAATTTTATAACTAAATTATAATTTTTTTCAATCTAGTGTGATTTGTGTCTAGTTCTCCCCCCAAGTCTCATGCAGCCATGGGGCAGACTTGTACCACTGGGATTATGGTTATGAGTGCTGCTGAGATTATGGGTGTGAGTGCTGCTGGGATTATGGGTGTGAGTGCTGCTGGGATTATGGGTGTGAGTGCTGCTGGGATTATGGGTGTGAGTGCTGCTCCTGGCCTGGGGCAGACAGCCTGAATGCAACATAAGAGAGACAGACTTGCTCTCTAGAACTGTAGTTGCTGCTGCTCCCCGCTTGGCTCTCTGCTCTTTGCTGCCACCATGAACAGCTGTCCTCTGCCCTATACCACTCTGCCTTGGAGCTGGCTGAATATGGACTGAAATCGCCAGGAACTGTGAGCTAAATCAACCTTTCCTTCCTTCATTTTGAGTGTCAGGTGTTTGTCTCAGCAATGAGAGAAGAGCAACTGATTGATCGTGTATCCTTATTTTGACTTGCACATTCATATATCTCATTTCTAGAAGTGATATTTTTTGCATTTTAAGAATAATTTTAAAAACACAAAGCATATTGACATGCAGAGGAAAAGGAATATGGCATAGATTTACTTGCCTATAATGTCAGTGGAGCAACAGCAAAATTATTTTTTATGAAATATTTGAAATAAATTATTTAAAACCATAGATATTGTCACAAAATATATTTTTTTTCAGCAAAATCAGTTAATTGTTGTCTGTCAAATGCAGTGAAAATGCTGTTGTTAGGTAACTGAAGTTGGTATGTTTATGTACCTTCAGATACTTAAATGATAGACATTTCACTAACTGAATGTTATTGGTTCTCACACAGATCTCAGGAAAACCTTTCAACCACTTGGTGGTTGAGATCTTGACTAAGGTCATGAGGAGAAAATATACATTTAAAGCGAGTTGTCGATTTAGTGGCACAGACTTGTGACAAGCATCTTACAGTTATGGCCTTGGATGGCAATGAATTCTCATGTGTCTTGAGTTTTCTGAGACATCATGATCTCTACACATACATAAGGTAACAGGAATGAGAAATACACGTACGTGTATATATGCATGTATACAATACACATATGTTATATTATGCAGATATTTATATATAGTATATAATAGTTACCTCCTCTGTTCAGATGATGCATTGTCGTATCCGTCTTCACTTATAGAATGCAAGTTCAAAGATCAGATTATAGAGAGTTTCAGTAACGACAACAGCCAGACATTAAAGCAAAGTAAGTGGCTGCTAAGAGCAAATTCCTTGGTAACACCACAGGTCTTATAAAGCTGTGCTGTATAAACCAGCCTCTACCCTGAAGTTCCATGCCATGTTGTTTCTCTAACTGGACCTTGAGGTCTCTCTCTGGAGAGTGGGTATAAATCAAATGCTGCCTCGGTGATTTGGGCAAAGGAATGGGCTGCAGATAGTTACACTATGCCTTTCAGGAGCTATTTCTCTGCCATGACCTTGTTGGGAGCCCCTGAAGCTGGAAACTGATGATTCATAGGAGGGTAGGAGGAGGCCTCATTGCCTAAAGCAGTACAACTACCTCAGTCTTGAGGAAAGCATCCTGCCTGAACACTGTGGGCTATTAGTACGTTGTATCTCGCAACTTTGAAAAAGTATAAATAAATGCCCCTACTGTTGTTCTGCAGTCCTTTGACAGTCAGGCTTGGTCCAACACCTGGTCTCAGCTGTTATCTCTTGTCTTTATTTTCTAAATCCTCTCACCATTTTCACCTGGGACCACCAAGAGACCAAGGAATCCCTACACTGTCATGGTGCATGGTCTAATACCCAAGGGCCTAACCTTTGACCACATTCTTCTCAGAGAAATCAAAGAGAAAGGAAAAGAAATGAAAAACTTGCTCTTCCAGTATATGGTTCTGGTCTGTTGCTTCCTAAGCCTTAGGAGATCTGTGCCTGGCATAAGAGATTTTGCTCTTATGAGATGACATACCACAAGACATATACAATGAAAGAAGCACTTTATAACTTACTTATACCAGAGGGAAGACACGGGGTTTCAGGGCCAATAGCAGGGTGACAACTGCCCAGGTGCTACACACTCATCCAGTGTTTTCAGCAAGGAGAAGAGACATTGAATGCAGGCCTAAGCCATTATTTGGATCCCAGGTATTTTTCAGGGAAGTTGTTTAAGGCAAATTTTAAATGACTGGGTTATGACAAGCAAATATTTGTTCCAAGGAGTTATTTTATAATTGGGAAGGGTAACTGTAGCGTAAGTATGTGCTCTGAGTAGACACAGCAAATAAGTTCCACATACCTGCTCCTTGGAGGTACAATCTCCAGGAAGCAGCGACAAAAGGCATGACTGGAGAATAATTTTGACTGACTAACCTAAGAACTTAGAGCTAAACAATTGGAAACCATCAAACAGCATGATGACTATGTTTTTTATTTCCAAGTAAAATTTACATTCAAAATATAACACAATGCATCATGAAATTGCAAGATTTCACTTCATAACAGTGAGCATGGGCAGGCGAGATGGCTCAGTGGTCTCAAGAGTCTGCTTAGGCAAACTTAGGCAACCACAAGGACTGTGGTTTGATCCTCGGCACCACAGGCTGCGCCAGCCCCACCCCCAAGGCAGGCTGAGCTGGTCATAATAATAATAAACAAAACAGTGAATGTGTGCCTGGTTTCAGTTTTAGAGTTCTCACAATGCATATTAGTGATGTTAGGATGATGAAGGGCAATCGGATCGGATCCTTCAGAAGGATTACAAGGAAATTTTGATCCCTACCCACTGTAAGTCTTTTGAGTTGGTATTTCTTAGATATTCTTCTAAAGTGTCTACCTAGCACATGCCTCTTTGGCTCATTTTCAAAACTGGATATCACATTTCATTGTTACCTATCTGTGCAAACAATATCCTAGTGCATTTTGGAGTTGTTACGATGCTATGGCTACCATAGCACCTTGTCACCACAGTCTCCATTTCGTGGGCTTCAACCAGAGTTTTCCTTTTCTCAAGCGCTTGGCTGTGTGTTGGGTGATGCTCAGCTGAACTCGGATAAGAGAGGCTGTTGTGCACGCCCAGCTGCACAGCTCCTAGGAGTTCTTACTTTTCTCTGCTCTCCTTGTACGCGTGAATGGCACTGCACTCGCCGACATGCAAGCCGTGGTGCTTTTCCACATTGTGCTCTCTAGCATTTCTTCATGGAACCAAGCTGCATTCCACAGCTCGACGTTAGCTTGTTAGTGTGAGGTACAAAGGAGAAGCGCTAAGGAAGCAAATGTGCACCGTGAGTGCGGTTCATCTCACGAGGGAAACGTATCCACGGGGACAGGGGGTAAGAAGCAGAAAGTAGGGCTGCATCTCACTCATCAAGGTTTCTTCTTTTTTTTTTTTAATAGTATACACACATGTTTATTTTACAGATGTATTCCAAAACTAAGCTGTACAGTATATGATATCTTTTCTTTTTTTAGTACATGATTTGTCTAATTTCCCAACATTCAAATTGATGAGGA
>PVKN010021399.1:0-15549 GCA_004027915.1 Capromys pilorides
AAAAAAAAGCATGCAGTAGGAAGGTATGGCTTTTTGTCTGTTTGATTTTCTTTCCTTTTTTGATAGAATTCAGCTGAATATTGTTATTATTATTATTATTATTATTATTATTATTATTATTATTATTGGTCTTGTCAGCGTTAAACTTTTTGTGTTTTCCTCATACAAGACACTCAATGGATGGGTTTTTTCTGCTTTAATCCTCAAGGGTCTGTCTCATAGGCTTCTCAAGCTTGACTGTGAGGGATGATGCAGGTGCTGAGCTCTGTGAGCTGAGTTTGACGTGCGCCCCAACTGATTTCAGCTGTTCGTGTGCTGTTATTTTCTCTGTGGCAAATATTGATTAGTAAATGTGGAAGTTTTTAATGTATAGATGTCTATCTCTTCCTTTATCTCTCTCTCTCTCCCTCTCTTTCTGTCTCTCTCTCTGTCTTACAATCTGTCTCTCTATTTCTCTTTCTCTCTCTTGATTTTACTTTAAAGTCTTTTTCTTAGTTCATATCTTTGTATATATTCACTTATTCAAACACTAGCCAAGTACTCTGAACCGATTACAGATTCATACATGTGATACACAATATTCTGGCCTCTAAGTTGCACTTAAGATTTGATTTGAATTTTGGAATGCTTTCTTGAAATATTTAATTTAATTTTAATTAATTTCTAATTAATTTTTTGAATATTGTTTGATTATACTTTTTGTTTTATGCTTCATACTGTATCTATGACTTAAAGTCTACTTATAACACATGGTATATTTTCTCCTAGTATTAAAAACTTTTAGAAGACATATATGTATATATATATATATATATATATATGTTTATATATATATATATGTTTATATATAAGTTATATATATGTGTACACAAGAGAGTTAGGATAGATATACAGCCACTTTGTCTTAGTTCACTTAGAATAAAAGCTTGTACTACGATTGTTCACACAAGCTATCAGGTCTGCAACTTGCCCTCTACATAACTACTATAAAGTTAACAATATGCATGGTATTAATTATTGTAACCATTCTACTAACTTGTTTTGAATCCATTTCATTGCTGTTTTATCTTTTTTCTCATTAAAATGAATAAAAAAGAAAAAATAATAAAAATAAGGCCTTTATATGATGTCAACATCCTACATCTGTAATTCACTGCCTCCTGTGCCAAGGCATGTAACAATCCACCCATTAGCTTCCTGTAAAGGTCTCTTCATAAAGAAGGAATGAATTTCTTTTTACCAACATACCCATGGGTTTTGCAATTAGTTCATTTTAATCACTTTTTAAATGAAAAAATTTAATCAAGTTGCACTCATACAAATTGTTGATGAGAAAGGTTTTCCTAGAGCCAACGTGGAATTTGTTTCTAAGAACAGTGTTTCTTTCTCCAGCCTCAGTTATCATGTTCTGTCATTGTTCTAACAGAAAGTTTCAACTTATATTTATTTTATTTCACATACTTAGCAATATTGCATTATTATAGAAAAAAGAGGTGGTCTTGTTTACCTAGATTAAAACACTCAATTCTGGCTGTCTTGATATTGCTCCTGATCTGTGGGCTGTGTTCAAGACAGACTTGTATCATGGGGGCTGAGGCTTGTACATATTCCAGTGTTTTCTGATGTCATTGAGGAAAACAGAAACGTTTAAAATGACTCTACCCACGTTCCTGCTTTGCTTCAATTGGAGCCCTTTCATTTCATCGCAATGATCTCTTTTACGATTTTTTTTTCAAAAACTGCTTACCATGTGGCCTCACCTCTCATAAGATACATGGTAGATAATTCATGTTTCATCCTAAAACTCCAACTCAATAATAATGTATTTCACATTGTGCACTCTACCCATGAGAGATCTGAAATTTCTGCAATGGTGTTCCGTACGCCAAATCTTCTGTTCAAATAGCTGCCCATGATAAATTTTAAAATGGCATCCAAAGATGTTTAGGAATCCATTTATTTAATTTATTAGGAGACAGAAACATCAAGCAGCATGCAGAGCAGAGAGAGCAAGGAAAGTTGTGAGCCAGAATTATGACTTCACAAGAAAAAAAAATACAATTGAAGAGAACAGGGAGTTGAACCTCGATATTCGTGATTCAGTTGTCCTTAAGGCTGAGATAACGCAGATCCTAGATCCACAAGACTTGTCATGACCTGTGAGAACAGGGAAATTTCCAAGCAATAAATGAAGTGTAGCTAAGTTTCTAGTACATGTCTTTGAGATGTTTCTTGGCATGGAATTGGAAAAGAAAATCTATTAATGGATGATATCCTTGAGGAGATCTCACATACTAGGGACCTCATACAGCTCTACCCATTCTTTGGCAAGGCCACAGGTCTCCATGACCATATACCAGTAGTTGTCTTGAAATTTTGCAAGGAATATACAAAGGTCAACAAATTACAAAAAATTCCATGAAAATTTATGTTGAAAATATCTTCTAGAATGTTGCACAGTGATTCCAAAGATTTTGGCACTGTAAGATTCTTCACGTTGAAATTCACCATGGGCGTCTCTATCTCACAGAGCAAAGGTAGTCATATTTAGAATCCCATCATTTTGTTCCTGTAATATAGAGTTTTGTTCTTTCCCCCAAGAACTCTGTTATGTTTTCTATATTGATACACATACAAGAAGCAAAGTTAGCTCAGCAACATAAGACCTGCCTTGCAAACACAAGATCTTGAGTTCAAATCCCAGTATAAAATAAAATAAAATAAATTATCCTACAAGAACTGGAAATCCCATTCATTCCAGCTATCTCCCTACTGGGAATTTTCCCAAAAGAACTCAAAACGTCATACCATAGTGATATCTGTGCATCTATGTTCACAGCAGCACAATTTGTGATAGCCAAATCTTGGAAACAACCAAAATGCCTATCATTTGAAGAATGGTTGAAAAAGATGTGGTATTTTCATACAATGGAATATTACTTGGCTGTAAAGTATGATAAGCTAGAAGAGTTCTTATATAAGTGGATGTATCTTGAACATATACTCATAAGTGAAATAAATCAACCTACATATGCAACTATCATATAGTCTCCCTAGTATAAGAACTCAAAAGAAGATAAATAAATAAATAAATAAATACGTAAATAAATAAATAAATAAATAAATGTTGGGAGTAGCAGGAATCAAACTCAGGACCTTGCATTTTCTGTATCCTCAACCTTTATAATTTTTTATAAGGGTGACGAAAATACAAAATGCATCTGGAAGAGTTAAAAAAATTAATTAATGCTTATTGAAAGTGTTCATCTTTAATTATTTGATCAATCTTACATACCAATATCTATTAATCTAAGGAGACTTGATTATGAAAATATGTAATAAAACGACTGTTACATTTTTATTCTTGCTCTGAAATTCTATACTGTTTGTGCTCTTGCTTGTTACTGTTTTTCTATCTTTGTTTCTGCTATTTTTACTCTTCAAATAAAAAATTAAAAATAAATAAATGAATAAAGTATCCTACCAAAGATATCAAAGTCGTAACTTAAACAAGGACATTTGCCTATTTAATGTGTCAAATATCCCAAGGGAGGAAAAAGAACAGATGAAGCTATCACGCGGTAGAAGGGGCGCGTTGCTACTCACTGAAGCAAGCCTCTTCACTCTGGACATGTGTCTGAAAAGGACGTGGAGAAGGACATGAGTTCCTTGCGATATCACAACGGATCAAATCATTGGACACAACCATTCCATTAAAGTCCAAGCTGGGGACTGGTCACTCTACATGAAGGCTTGCAGGTATTGTGTTTTCTTCCCAAGATACTTTGCAACAGCCAAAGACAGCAGAGTGACTATACCTGTTTTCGTGAGATGCTCTGCGTTTTCCACCGCAATGCCGTTCTGCTCTGTCAATGTGGCAAACTGTCTTTCCTCTTCCTCTGTCAAACTGTCCTTTCTTCCTGCTTTTCCTGGTTGACAAACAGAACAGATGACGGGTTGGCTGTCATCTGGTTCTGAAAGCCTCACGTGCGTTTGCTGGGAGGGTGTCCCTGGATGCCTCCGACCTCTCCACCCCACTCTCCCTGCACACATAACCCCTGCTCTGCCGCGTTCTTCTCTGCAACCCTGAAAGCAGGCCCGGGCCTGAGGGTCACACCGCCCTCCACTTCTTGGCACTACTGCAGACCACAGAATTCATGTGGGCTGTGAGTCTTGGAGATCACACACTGTCTTCAGACACATCCACAGATTGCTGCTGGTTGCTCGTATAATCTCCCAATCTCTGCTCGCTATAGCTCCTCGTTTTTCTTTCTCCACTTTGTCCATCCCTTCCCTGGTTTTCTGGAACCATAGCCCATGAAGAGCATGATCTGAATTTTCCTCTGCTCTATTAATTCCTGTCCTCTTAGCACTGAGCAACAGAGAGGCAAACATAGCTGCCTTCCTTCGTCTTTCTCAAACCAAGGCTCACTGCGTCTACCTAGAATATGAGACCCAAGCCAGAAAAATGCTAAAGGCTTCCATGACTGACTCCATGAAGTTTTCACCAATCAGAATCAGGGCAACGTGAGGAATATTGAGTTTGAGGACCTGAATCACAGCATCTGTTTCTTTCTAGAACAAGTTTTATCACTGGTAGAATATCCTCGATAAAATAATTTTTACTTTTTGCTGATTACTATTTTGTTTTTATTTTTTGGTGGAGCAGGGTCTTGCTATGCAGTTAGTGATCCTCCTGTCTGAGTCTCCCCAGAGCGGGGATTACGGGCATGCACCAGCAAGCCCAATCTGGGGCCAGCTGGATGCACACAGGATTTAGGGGCCAGCATCCGATGGGTACCAGGGATCGAACCTGGGTCCTTAAGGTTGTCAATCAGTTGCTTAGAAACCCAATCTAGCTCCTCCACCCTATGGAGTACTTTTGGACTTCCATATAATACTGCTTTGTTGTGTACTGTCTATAAAACATGGTTGATTATTTTGAGGACATTATTTTCATAATTTAGTGCCCTAAAAAGAATATATATGCTTATTTTGTTAGACAATGTCTCAGAACCCTTAACTTCATCAAGGGAAAAAATAAAATCTCATGTGAGAACACATTTGTGCACTCATGCATTCATGGGAATGACGCAAAACCAAACTTCCTCCCATACACAGAATGCAGATGGCCTTAGAACACGTGTGTTCCTGTGTAAAAAAATAATAATAATAATAAATGATCCAGCACTTACCAGCAGCTAAAATCACACGTGTTTCCTTGCCATTTTTATCCATATTGTAATTAAAAAATATTATGATGGCATCATTGTTATGAAGAACTTGGACAAAGTTTATCCCAGAGTCTACAATGGAAAGAGAAATGTTTCAACACTGAATACTTACGGGGTTTTTTCTGTTTTGTTTGACATGATTTATTCTGAACATATTAGTATCCTTCTTTCCTCCAATAATAACCTATTTACCAACTTACACCTAACAATTTAAAGTCCGAGTCCCATGCTACTGAAGTAGCATTGTTCTTTCTGAATTACTTCCTTATCTTGAGCAAGATCTACAGACAGATGACAGAGGAAGGATTTCTCCCCTTCCCAATCAGCTCCACAGTCCTTTCTCCCCACACTATTAAGGGATTTCTTTCCCTTCCACAATATCTTTTGCACCATTAGGAATTGTTTCCTCTTTCATTTACTGACACCAGGAAAATAATGTGATGTTTATACATTTGAGTCTAATTTATTTCACTTTATGAATATCGCCTATAGTTGTGCCCATTTACACGTAAAAGCCTCAAATTTATCTTTCTTTGTAGCTGAGTAAAATTCTTTTGTATAAAACTACCACACATTTTCCTCCATTCCTCTTTGGATGGGCATCCAGGTTGTTTCCAAGACGTAACTATGACAAATTGTGCTGCTATAAACATGGGTGCGTATGTCTCACTGCGGTATGATGTTTTCAGTTCTTCTGGAAAAACACCCAGAAGAGGAGTGATGGGGTAAAATGGGACCTCTGAGATAAAAATGTTCAAGATGGGCTGGGGAGTTAGCTTAGTAGAATAACCGCCTGGCTGGCACATGGACGGTCCTGAGTTCAATCCCCAGCACAAAAAAAGAAAGAAGAAGGAAGGAAGGAAGAAGAAAGAAGAAAGAAAGTAAGTAAGTAAGAAAGAGAAGGAAGATAGAATTTTTTAAAATGTTCGAGAACATTTTGTTTAATTTACAAAATTTAAATGAAAGCAACACAAGATTCCATGTCACCCCAGAAAGAATGGCTATCATCAAAAAATCAACCAATCACAAGTGGCAGTGGGGCTGTGAAAAGGCATGCTATTCCACTGTGCGTTGGAAGGTAACTCAGTACGGACAGGTATCTTCTCCCATAGCAGACATTTAAAGAAAATAAATGTCCTATTTCCATGTCAGCTCACAAGTATTCTCTAAATTGTTGTCACGTGTGTCTTTTCACCGCGGCCCAGGCCTGTATCTAAGATGCCGTAAGTTATGCTGTCATTGTACCGTGTTGTGCTCATCTACCTATGTGTTCCCACCCCTTCTCCAAGGTTTTGCTCCTCATTAGTAGGGGACCCTGGTCCAGAACCCAGACTCCTGCATACATGGGTGGAGCTGCAGGCACAAAATTCAACGGTCTGCACAGATTAAGTCCTGCAAGCTGGGCGCCCGGTCAGGTACTTACAAAGTCCCACATATTCATTGTGCTGATTTCGCTTTGTAGCAACTGCGAATTTGAAGCACTCTGTATTCTTCCTGAAATACAAACCCAAAACTGCAACTCTTAATTCCTCACACACCTTCTCCATTGCGTTCAAGGTCTGTGGTTCTGGCCAGGACTTAGAGGAGCCTGAAACCATATCCTCGTTTCGCATCTCACTCAGCTGAGCCTTCGGCAATCCAGTCCAGAGGTGCACACCCTGGGGACAGTCAAGGGATGGACCGGGTAGGTCTCCGAAATCTGACTTGGCTACTGGCACATTGTGTGGTTTTGACCTGCAGTTTTGGACTACAACTCTTTTATTCCCTTAGATCTCAGCCTCAACAGAGGCAACCGGAAATGTCTGCAGTCTTGACCACGCAGCCCTTGGTCGTTTGCAAAGGCACAGTCTTAAATCACTGGCCGTACAATTGCTGTCTGCTTTGCTCCAAACCTGTTTAAGGTCCTCAAAATCATTTCTCTGACTTTCCTATAAGATGCTGCCAGTGTCACCACAACTGTAGTTCCCACTTTCTAATCTGCCCCTCCATCTCGTCAAGTTTTTGGACAATGACTCAGCAAAAGAAATACAACAGACATAGAGAAAATTCTGAGTGCATTCACAAACACAAACAAGGGGGTGACCGATGCGGTTCCATAGGCAGAAACCTAGCTACAGTCCCATGTAATATTCCCATCTGAGCAGTGAAACTTCACAGAGGAATCTTAGTCTTACATAGCAGTCCATTTCACTGCGGAGTATGAGCCTCCCTTATCATTTGGCTTACTTTGTGTAGAACACAAAGTTGAGCTTCCTGCATCCTTCCAAGCAGCGTACACTACGTAAGTAGGCTCTCAGGTCTCTGCCCTCCTGCATGGCCTCCGTCCTATCCGAAGCTATGAGGATACTGCGCCAGTTCCCATTAATCTGCAAAGCAAAGACCCCACTGGAAAGTTCCATTCTCTCTTTCTTTCAGCCCACAGTGATCACCATCCTCATGCAACCCACCTCAGCTAAGCAGAAGAAAGCGTGTTGGATTGGACTCATCAGAGCCGAGCTCAGATCCCTCCCAGAGATGTTGTCTAATGACCAGATTCCCCTAGGTTGTGTGCAACTTATAGACTTTTAAAAAACTAAAGCTGTGCAAACAAATATCAGGGGAACTCTATAGTTTCATTTGGGTGCCATAAACTTCTTGGTTTTCTTCTGTTTTGGGGTACATGCAGAGACTAATCTGATGGGAAACGTACAAAGTTTTGGAAAAACAGAACTTAGTGTGACCAAACCACCCTGCTTAACACATAGTTATTTCTCTCTGCACCACTCCCTCCCCTCTCCTTCTCCTCACCTCAGTAACTCATTCCTTTTGAACAGATTAGCCCACCTTTCCCAGTATCTACTCTATCCTTCAGATTTTATTGACTCTTTCAGGTTCTCACACAAGCAGGAATTATAATGTTGATTTCTGCTGGTCTATGGAAAGGAGCTCTTAATCCTTAATTTGTCTTGTGCTCTGTCCATTATTTTTCCTTTCTTTCTCTTATTATTTTCTCATGTATTTGTTTTCTTCTTCCAGTGATGCATGCCTATATCACGCAGTATGAACAAGTAATTTGAAGACAGCACCATGTACTAGAACACATAATGTGAAATTCATGTTCTTTTGTCTGGTGAAATTCTGCATCACATAATTTTTATTTTAATCCTATTTTGTCCCCTCCTTACAAATACAAATATTTAGAAAAACATTGTTTTAAGAATTGGAACTTTCATGCAACCACGCACTAGTAGATTTTGACTTGGTTATGGAATAATAAGGCAGAAACCACACACACACACACAATCCATCACATTCAGAGCCCTCTCTTAGCTCGTAAATGCGTGCTACTTTTGAGGGGTCCACAGTTTCAGCAGAGGTGAGTCCAACCACAAGAGCCAGCCAGAGAACCCTCGTCCTGCTGGAGTCCTCTTTCCTCTTCCCTGGAGAAATAGATGAGGAGAGTTTTAGAAAGGAGTCTGAGAGGAATCCCTTTTATAGGACTTCTCTGGTGGCCTGACTCACACTAGCCAATCACTCTCCCAACTATCTTCAGTCCTTCAGGATATATGGCAATGGAGGTTTGACTGTAACATTTTTTAATACCACTGCTGATGAGATTAATATCTAGAAAACTTTAACTTGGCAATGAGATTGGCACTTTTGGCCCCATAAAGAGAACATAACACATAGGACATATATTTGTAGCATCTTGTTTTATATATCCATTGCTTACACAGAAAATAAAGCAATAAATTTATATCTATAACTCCTGTATTAGTCCTCTTAACTTCCTATAAGGAATGTTTTTACACTTCGTGAAACTAAATGGCACCCACTGGCTGGGACATCTTTTTTTCTCTTTCTTTATTACTTTTAATAAGAAATAACATTAAGACAGTTTCAAAACATGTTAGTAGGACAGCCACAACAACTGGTACAGCACATATTGTCCTCATAGTGGTCATTCAGAGTGAGATGCAGACATGATAACTTTGCTAAACACTATTGGTACAAATATTTCTTCTCACTGAAATAAAAGAAAGCGGTTGTGTGCCTAGAGCAATATTCCTTAATAGTAGTGGGTTATCAGCAGAACCGGTGATGTCGGAAGCTGTTGACTTGAGTCTTTTACAGCTCAGCATGCCAGTGTAGGTTTTCATTTTATGCCTCGTGGTTAAACTTTTCTGCTGGGTGGTTAAGGGCAAGATAAACCAAGACCTGAATCACAAAACACGTAAGTTTTGTAGCTCCCAAGGTCAGTCAGATCCCCTCAGCATTTACTTTGGAACCACGCACAGTGCTTTGTAGAACTGTTGTCAGTGTCAGCGTCTCGATGAGTCATGGCCATTGCTGGACCAGTTTGCTCTCTGTGAAAGCCTGAGAGAATGTTTTCTCTCTAGGTGACTCTCCTGAGGTACACTTTACATCATCAATCCCTTTCCTCTGTGGCCCCATAATCTCCTTGAACAGAAAATTTGGGACACCACTGAGTAATAGGATGGTACAGTTCAGGATCTCATGTCCTGAGTCATCACTGACCTTGAAAGGCTAGAGCCAAAATATTGGCTATCCTTGTGGCTCTTCTTTTTGTCTAATTTTCGCTCTGCAAACTTAGGTTCTTAACCCTCCAGAAGGAAAATCATAACAGTACTCCTCAATACTCCAAAATGGAAATGTGATGCCGTACACCAGTTTTGTCACTGGATCTCAGGTCTCTGCAAGCAGAAATAGAACAGGCCGTTGAAATGGAATCGATTGCATGCTGAACAGGAGAGCAATGAAGAAAGCACACAGTAAGACGACAAAGGGTGGCACATTGCAGACGTCACCAAGGGTATCACCATGTCCCACCTTTCAACAAGATTAGAAAAGGAGGCCCGCCAAATGGCTCAGCATAGGAAAGCATCTGCAAGGCGGTGCAGGGGTCAAGGGTTCGATCCCCAGGCCTGTCGTGCCAGTCCCGCCCTCGGGTGTGCTGAGACGGCGGCTGGGACAGGGCACGGTGGCACAAGGCGCGTGTAATCCCAGCTCTCGGGAGGCTGCAAACAGGCGGATCATCACTACGAGTGTGATCCCGTAGTGAGACCCTGAACACCCCGTAGACCTTCCCTAAAATTCCAAAAAATAAATAAATAAATAAATAAAATAAAAAAATAAAAGTCAAAGATTAGAAAAAGAGAATCTGCTAAGTGGAGGAACTCAAGCCGGTGAAAAAAGGTGGGGCCTCCCCTCCCTCTTCCAAGGAAACCCTGAAGACATGAGTGGGATAAAAGATCAGAGAAAAGCAGTGGTGGCCCGTGGCATGATGCTGGAATGCGCAGAAGCAAGTGACCACTAGACAACAGGAGGAAACTCGGTTGTTCTGCTTATTACGGAGTCCAGGACAGGAATGTCAACGTGAGCGTGGTCTGTGTTTCCAACTAGCTAGAAAACAGGACTTTGAACGTTCCCACCACAAATAAATGATCTGTATTTTATGGGCCAGGCGTGCATATAAACTACCTTTCGTGTGTGTGTGTGTGTGTGTGTGTGTGTGTGTGTGTGTGTGTTGTTATACATGGTCTCACTACACAGCTCAGACTTGTAGTGATCTTTCTGCCTCAGCCTCGCCAGCACTTTGCTTACAGGTGTGCTCCACCATTCTAATCCCAGCACAGTGGGTGACACTGGATGATGCCACACTATGTGCATGTACTGACGGATACAACATTTGGGCTGGAGAGAGAGCTCAGTGGTCTAAGCACCTGCCTGGCAAACACAAGTTCCTGAGTTTGAACCCTGGCACTGCATGCTAGAACATTAGAGTCCAAACTGCATAGCAAGACCCTGTATCAATAATAATAACAACTTTTTAAAAAGATAAAACTATGTTGCCACACCAATATGTACAATTCTTCCATGTAACCATATAGTAAAATTACAGCATGGTTGATTTAAAATTTTCCGGATCTGTTTATTAAGTCTGATAAATTCACAAGCTAGATTTTTGATCCATGGCACTGAGCTTGCGTTGGGAATTACATGTTACAGCAAAACATTAGACATATTTTTTCTCTTACCAACAGAGCTGTAGGAAGGAATTCCAACATCTGTGGTGATTTCATTCCATCAGTATATATTCAAGCATTTACTTATTTTTTATTTGCTGGGTGGTTTATTAGTTGGATGTTGATGTTTAAGACAGATCCTCAACTTCTGCACAGAAGAAAGAAGAGACAAGACCCTTTTTTTGTGGTACCAGGAATCAAACTCAAAACCAGTGGGACCAGAGCCGGGCATGGTGGTGCATGCCTGTAATTCCATCACTTGGGAGGCTGAGGCAGGCGGATCGGTGTGAGTTCGAGACCAGCCTGGGCTACAAAAGTGAGCTCAAGGCCAGCCTGAGCTGCATAGCAAGACCCTGTCTCAAAAAGACAAAAAGAAAAAAAAGGAAAGACCAGCAGGACCAGCAGGTGGATAGCAGGTTTCAATACTGCTTGGGCAATTTGCAAAACCATGGTCTCAACATTAAAATTATTATTATTATTATTATTATTATTATTATTATTATTATTATTATTAAGGTTTAATGTATCCTTTTCTCCTTTGTGCTATGAAAACCAAAAGTCACCGAATACTACCTTATAAATACTGAGGAAGCCAGTTCTACTGCATATCAAGAGCCAAAAGACCACCACGTTGGCTGAGGTGTGTTCTACTACTTCGGGGAAAAATCTGTGGGAGGCCACCACGCCACGAAGCATCTTGGCAGGAACCTGGGATAAACAGAAGCACCATTCACGTGGACTACCTTCCCCAGCCTAACCCGATGATTCTTCTAAAGAGAGGACTGCACAGAACATGGCGCCCCCGTGTTTCAAGTGGTATCAAAAAATAATCAGAAATGTGTCTTTTAAAATTATTCATGGTGAGGGCTGGGGACATAGCTCAGTGGAATAAGCACTTGACTGGCAAGCACAAGGTCCGGAGTTCAATCCCCAGTACCACAAAAAAAAAAAAAAATTAACTGATCAATTAATTAATGGTGATGTTTTGGCTGACAGAAATCTCAGAGGTCAACAGCAGCAGTAGTTTTTCAGAACATTCCATCGGTTCTCTGTTCGAGGAGAAGCACAGCGCACTGTCACTAACTGCCTCATGTGGTCCCCAGCTCCGTGTTGATTCCACCGAGGACAGGACAGGGTTTGGTCTTATCGGAATGCACACTGCTAACTCAGTCACCAAAATGTGGCTCTTTGAACCAAATCCAACGTGTCCCCCTCTACTTCAGAACCCTTCTACGCAAATGTGACAGCAACTTCTTGTGACTTGTCCTTGCACTTTTCGCTAAAAAAAAAAAAGAAAAAAGTAATAATAGTAGCACATTTTCTATTGTAATTCAAAGAGCTCTCACGTTTTCTTCCCTTGAGAAATCCAATAGGAGCACTTTCCTAGCATTTTCGTTCCGTTCGATTAAAAGTTGCATTTTCCTGACGACCTCCACTGAACAAAATACACTTGAAAGATGTTCTTTGTGCATCTTTCTTTTTAAGAGTGAAAATTCGTGCCTGGGTGGAATTTCCTGATTCTAGGCGATTGACATTCACCAATGTAAAAGGCAGCTCAAAGAGCTTCTCTTTGAGAAGTGGTTAATGGAGTCTAAGAGGCACGGAATTGGAAGAAGTCTAACTTGAAATGCGTTTCCAGGTGCTCAGGGGTAGAGAACACTAATGTGCAGAAATTCTAGTGAGTACATCCAAGTCAGCCTACGTCAGCTTCGAGTTCAGGAAGGGGGTGAGCTTGAATTTTGTTTGTAGATTAATGGTTCTTATCACGGGGTGTATTTCTCAGGAATGAGATGTCTTCATACATCAGCTCAGTGGGTCCTGCTTAGAACAGCTTCCTTCATCTCTCTCCACAAGCCTTTATTATTTTGGGGATAAAACTATTAAAACACCTCTGATTTAAAAATACAATGAATTATTTTTACATTTTATGACCCTTCTTTGCAATTTCAAGCTAGCTCTTGATCCATTCTTAATGTAACTGGATCCCCTTCGGCTAACCTTTTTTCCTTTCGGTTTCTTCCTCAAGAAGTCTCTTAAACACCCTTACACTTTTCTGAGATCAACATTGTTAGACGCCTTGTATGAGCAAAACTACCACAGTACTAATCCTTTTTTTATAATTTTATTTTATTCTGAAGAATAAGAACAAGAGCAACCAAAGCCAAAGCAAAGACAGAAACAGGGTAACATGCACCAACACTCAACTTGGAGAATTTCAAAACAAGAATAGTGGATTAACCGTGATTGGCGTATCATCTCTTTTTATTATCAAACTGTTGCTCAGATTAACAGGTAGAGTTGTACACGATGGGACCTATGATTGAATATTCCCACATGCTATCGAGAAATTTTCAATTTTTGTGGTTCAGTTTCATTTTCTTTTATTAATTTTTAAAAAATCTTTAAAGAGAGCATAGTAATAATTGATACGAATTAGAAATGGTACACATTCAGAAGACCAGGATGGCCGGTATTTCAAGCATGGTTTTACTACTCCCAGTGCAGTTGCTTAGTTCACAGATATCAACATAATTAATCAGGGTTAGAACTCCACCCATCAACTGCTATATTCAAAAACCTGATGGAAATTCTCAGGACCATTGCCTTTTCCATCTCCTATATATACGTGTATATGATTTTGCCCCTACTCTGACCCATGTGACTTAAAATATTGTCCTGTAACTCTATGCACGGTATCACAAAGACAATGATCCTATCTTTTCTCTTTTTTTATTTTTTATTTTTCTTTTTATTTTTTTCTCTTGACCCCCTGTTTATTACTTTTAATAAGAAATAACACGATGATAGTTTCAAAACACATTAGTAGTGCATTGGCAACAATTGGCACATTGCATATTGTTGTCCTCATTTGTTTTTATTTATTTTTTACTATCTTTTCCTATGACTGAAGAGTGATTCTTTGGGCATATGATTGTATTTCTTTTAGCTGTATACCCAGGAGGAGGAGGATTATAGATCAAATAATAATCACACGATTTAGTGTATTTTGGAGGGGTTCATTGTCATGGTTCGGATTTCTAGAATGTTCCTCCAGATCTCATGCACTTGAGCATGGCTTTGCAAACTGTTGGATCAAGGAGATCCTGTATTCATGAGGGGATTAACTGATAAATTCAATAGCTGGGCTTGCTGTTGTTAGCAGAGCACTGGTTGGAGGTGATTCTCCAAGGGTCTGATCTGGAACGTTCTATTTCTGCCACCGGATCCCCCTCTGTTCCTCTCTGTTTCTGGCTTCCGTGCTGGGAGCATCTTTGTAATGCCACACGCCGCCAACATGATGTCTCTCACCTGGATCTAGACAAGGATGAACTGAACCCTCGGAAGTGGGGAACCCATATGAGTCCCTCACCTTGTAAGTGTCCGTTACAAGGGCCCTGTTCCAGTGATGAGGAAGGTGTCCACGCGCCCTCTCCCATTGTTCACGATACCCTCTCCCGTTGTTCACGATGGTTGCAATAATTTACACGTTCTCCAACAGTGTGAAGCCGTCTTTGCTCCACAGTCTGGCCAGCTCCCAAACCCAGATTTCCCATTTCTTGTTATTTGCTATATTCGAGATTTAGTGTCAGGCTAAATGTCTGTTCACTTCCGAAAGCATAGTAGGAGTGTGGTACAGAAATGTCACGGAAGGATTTCCCTCCAACAAGAACGGAGATCTGTCACTTGCGACATGGATGAACTAGAAAGGTGTTATATTAAGCCCAACCCAAAAAGTTTCACTTTCCACAAGTCAAAACCAAGATGTGGGCTACCTGGGATTGAGAACATGAATGCCATGCAACTTTGAGAGAAGGTTGGTCAACAAAACAAAATTGCAGTTACATTGGATACATTTATTTATTCATTCATTTATTTAAGGGTCTACAGGGTGTTCAGAATCTCACTACTGGATCGGACTTGTAGTGATCCGCCTGTTTACAGCCTCCCAAGGGCTGAGATTACAGGTGCATGCCACCGCGCCCCATCTCTATTGCTGTCTCAGTGCTCCCTGTGGAGAGGGGGTATGGCAGGCTTGGGGTCAAACCCCCAGCCCCTGCACCTGCTTGCAGGCACTTTAGTCCACTGAGCTATTTGGTCAACACTTAGATTGGAAACATTTCCATATTCCATTGTACAAAGAGATATGTAATTATCATTAACAGTGTTGCCAGAAAATTCTCAATGTTCTTATTATAAAAATAAATTGTTCTTTGTTCTTTTTTTTTTTTTTTTTTTTTTTTTTTTTTTTTTTTTTTTTTTTTTTTTTTTTTTTTTTTTTTTTTTTTTTT
>PVKN010021400.1:0-15548 GCA_004027915.1 Capromys pilorides
GTGTGTGTGTGTGTGTGTGTGTGTGTGTGTGTGTGTATACACTGTGCCGGCAGGGATTGTAGCGGTCCCCTTTACTAACTGAAAGGGACAGTTGGCAGGTATGGCAGCACTATTAGTGCAGATAAACCCTTGATAGCCTATCTGCCTTCTAATTTTTAAATAAACAAAGGCTGAACGCTGCAATTAAGATCAGAAGTGCCTCTGAAAGACCATATGGCAAAAGGGAGGAGAAATGAAAAAGTCACCGGCAGGGGGAAGGCGGGAGGGGGTTATTCCAAGGTGGAAGAAGAGATTTTTAACAAATGTTTTCAGCTCTGATGCCTGGAGGAAAACAGCAACCTCTCCACAGACATGCCTGCCTTCTGCCAAGCAGCGAGCCGAGCCTGCAGCAGCGCGGCCGCCCGGGATGCGCGGGCACGCCCCGTCGGGCCTGCAGGGGGCGCTCCAGGGCGACGCTCCGGGCGCGGGCTGCGGCGGGCTGAGGCAGAGCCAGCAGCCAGTTGGTCCGGGCTCGGCGGGCTGAAGCCTGGAGGTCCCCGAAGTCCCGCTCCTTTCTTAATACCCAGGACACAATGGCATCTCTACACCCACGGCGGCTGCAGCGCGAGCCCCTCCCCCTGACAATGGCCCCATTCAACCCCCCACAAGAGCGACTGCCCCGAGTTTAACGGCCTGTGTTAGGGGTGCACTGGGCACAAAGAGAAGAGTTTCCAGGATCAGTGCACACTTCACATCCATTCACCAGAAAGGGGACAAAAGCGACTCCTCGCTTCACCCCGGGCAGGGCAAAGCCTGGGGGCTGCATGATCCCCGATCTGCAGGACAATGCACCCTCACCCGGTGGGGTGGGCTGGGACCACACTGCGCTTAAAGACGGTTACACAAACATGGCTCCTGATCGCCTCCACCTCCAACTAAACACACCTGGATAAAAACCTGCTGTTGTCCCTAAAATGGGCCAAGAGGAGGCTGAGGGGACACGCTTCCCAATTACTGTGAAGACCACAAAAAGGCCAGTCGACTGATCCCGAGTTACACTTTGGAATATTTATTAGGAAAGTAGCCTATTTAAAAAAAATATAAACTTTAAATTTTTACTGAGGTTCACTGCTAAGGTTTATGTTGGATAATCACTTTAATTGCTAGATCCTGCAGCCAGCAGCCTTGACCAATGACAAATACTTTGAGAAACTGTGTGTGTGTGTGTGTGTGTGTGTGTGTGTACGTACACACGCGCTATTTTCCTAATTGCCAGTAGAATACCCAGAAGTCTGGTGGGTCTCAGGTCTCCACGTCAAGGCTCCCATAGGGACTGACAGGCCCTGGTTGTACTAGTTGGTCAGTAAGGCTCAAGTTTGTTGTTCATATTGCTGCAGGGAGAGGCTGCAGAGTTTATACAAAGCAGCAACATTTGAAATAGTGAAAGTCCTACTTCCCTCCTCACAAGGACACCCACCCACCCCCTTACCCTGCCAAGTGGGATTAGTCATACTAAACATAGTCTGTTCCCAACCAACTCCTCAGGCTTCGGCAGGCCTGGTCCAGCTGACATTCCAGGCCCAGTTCACTCACCATTACATAATGAGTGCCTCCCTCCCTTCCGCAGCTGCAAGTCAAAACAAACTTGCTGAACTCAACCCAGGGAACCAGCTTGCTTCCTAGTCGCAAGACATGGGATTCGTGGCTGCAGAGCAGCTCTCGGCATGCGGCTGTGGTGTCCTTACCAGCTCTCACATCCATCGTACTGTGGTCAGCTGGATGGGATTTATGCCACATGAGGACGATCCCCAGCCTACACGTCCTGAGCCTTAGCATGCAGCGCTGGGATCAGCCCCATGTGCAAAGGCTCACTTGCACACATTTCTGTGTCTGAGTTGTTAATACAGGCTCAGAAAGCAACACCATAAAAGCATCCCCAAACTCTAGTCCTCTGGGAAAAAAGACTAGGGGCTTGTCCATCTCTCAAAATACACACATAAATGGCAAATCTGGCTTTGAACGTATAGCTAAAATTAGCACAGTTCTTGATTGAAAAGTCTCCAATATTCTTTATGCATGAATTCCAGCACACTGCTTCCTAGTAAACCTTCAGCAGAGATGATTAGATTAATCCCTCCTCATCACCGCCATGAGCCTCCTGATCATCACATCAACACCCAGGGCACCCGAGAAAAATCAGGACTTCGAGTGGAAAATAAGTGAATTCATACAGAACACACTGAATTTCACACACTAATCCAAGAAAGAGCTTAAAATTAACGGCACTTAACACAAATGCCTCACAAAATTAAGCCCTGCCTTGAATTGGGAATGGCAGAATGGAAGGCGAGAAACCTGGATATGTGTATTCCTGTCTTGCCACTGCCCTACCTGGCTACAAGTGCTTTACTAGGAAGGGAAAAACCATTAAGGTTTACTAGGAAGATCACACAGCAGTCTGTGCTCTTGGGTCTCACTTCCAAGGCGTAGAGAAGAGTGGAGGAGTGGGCAGGGTGGCGTGATTGGTCAATTCTCAGTTTCCAGATTTTGTAACTGGCTCTACCAGCCCACCTACTCCAGCCTCAGTCAACAATGTCCTCTGGCTGGGGACAGCCGCTCAAGGCACCACATGTATTAATACTCGCAGGTCCTTCAGGTGGGGCTACGTTCTCGATCTGAGCTATTTTATCTGTCTTGCACCCAAAGCCCAGGCACAAGAGAATAATACCTCAGCCCACTTGCACAATAACCTTACCTGTTGAGTAGCATTCAATTTTACTATCTCCCTGCTATCTCTCTGCTTACAGGACCAGCCCATTTAATCACCCTTGAACATCTTTCCTTTTTTTTTTATCCTGGAGATAACAAACTTTTCTTAATAAATTGGCATATTAATTACAAACACCAATTAATAGAGCCCCAAAGGCTTTTTGTCCTCTCTTGAATAGCTCCAGCTTGAAGCACTTCTAAATTATTTTAGTCTCTCTAAGCTATCAGAGTTGAGAACAGAGTGCTCAGGGGTGCTGGGCTGCCTACAGCCTAGACGGGAAACTCCTGGCAAGCAGGTATGTACCTCAGACCTCGGTGCCAGAAAGAGGGGCAGAGATGTTGAAAGAACCAGAACAAAAATGTGGTGGGAAACTAGATTAGGCGGTATGGAGAAAGGGACCGAAGGGACCCTGGTCACTAGGCCGAAGGACAGAGGGAAGCGGCACGGCAGCGGCCCTCATCCACCCGGCGGTGCTCGGCAACCACGTCGCCCCTCACTTCGAGGCACGTGCACACACAGCACTCGCTGCACGGGGCCTCCCGACCAAGACCGTCACACCTCACTGGAGGGACCCAAGCTTAGAGGGAGCCCCGAGCCCCAGACTCCAGAGGGGGTACCTTGTGGTGAACACCTCAGTCAGGAGCAGGTCTCAGGGCAAACCAGCTGGGCACAGGCCTCTGGTATCCAGCTGGAGGCTCCTGTCTGCTCACACCCTGGCAGTGCGAGCACTGGAAGACTGCAGGGCCTCAGACTGTCAGTTGGGGTCATGGGCCCCTGGGAGGTGGCAGGCCTGTTCTGGGGCTTTCTCATGATTTCTGGGAAGTGGCAAAGGCAGCCCTGCCCCGCTGCCCACGTCCTGGACCTTATTAACATCTGATGGAAGGGAACATATCAGCCAGAAGGCTGACCTGGGCACGCAAGGTCTGAAGAAGCAACCACACCCTGCGTCCCTCCTCTCTCTTGAGCGGCTCTTTACTCCTCATCATGGAGCTCAGGAGATGCTAGTGGCTTCCATGTGAGAAGCCGGTCAGGGAAGTAGAAGAATCCCAGCCAGAAGAGCAAACATGATTGCCAGGGGAACGCGATACTATAGAAGATGCAGCCAGATCTGCAGCCTGTGCAAGGCAGAGAGAGAACCCAGTGTCTGGGGGACTCCCGGTCATGTTCACCAGGCAGCTTACCACCTATATTTTTAAGCTACCTGCAGGTCTACTGGGGCACAGTGTCCTCTGGCCTAGAACTGTGGCATACAGTGCACAGTGCTGTGGCCTAACCACACTCCTCTCCAGTCACTCTGATTACGCTGCCCTGGAAAGAGACAGTAAGAAGCTGGGAGACAACGCGAGGGGTAAAAGTCTCACTTCTAAGCCTTTTCCCCCAGTGCTTCTCCAGGCCCCTCCCTGGCGTCCAGATGACATCTATTAAGTGCAGGCGCTGCTCCACAAGGGATGCTGGCCTCTAGCTATGAGAAGAATAGCATCAAAACAGTTGCTTGCCAACAACCCATAAATTTAAGCAAGTCAGGATGGCAAGAGCAAGCTGCCTGGGAGTCATCACAGAGGAAAAGTCAAGAGCCGAGTGGCTTAAAGTGGGACACGCAAACCAGCTCCTCCTGCAGCACAACGCTCCTGCTAAGCACGGGCCGGACCCACAAGTTCTCAGGATTTGGACACCATCTCTGCCCACATGACAGACTTGGGGAGCCCCCTGCCCAGCAGCTAAGGCATCTGGCTTGATTGAGGCACTCATTCTTACCACTCTGGCCCTCCACATTCCTGAGCAAGGTCTGACAGTTGGGGAACCCACAGAGTGGCAAGGACCTTGATTTTCTCTGCACAGTGTATTCCTGGGCTGGGCTGCTCCCAACTTGAAGATTAGGTCCATACAGTGGGAACAGCTAAAGCTGGGGTGTGGCTTCCTCCCCTCCGTCCCTGCGGAGCCCACCACGTGGGCAGTGGGACCCAGCAGTGAGGACCACACGCCATGCAAACGCATGCCTAGCTTTGTGTTCTCCATCCTCACACCCACTCATACAAAAGACATACCATTCATGAGTACAAAAATGTGGGGTTCCTCCCAGAGCCATCTTGGGCATCAGAATTCCTCCCCCCGCTGGCAATCACCATGAACACGGACTCTGAATCAGGGCCAAGAGGAGCTGAAAGCCAAGGACCCCTGGCTTTTGCACAGGCAGAGGCCCCCTCCAAGCCAGACTGTCCCCCAAATTCTGTCTTAATCATTCTACCAAGTGGCCTCATTTCTTTTTCTTTTCTCAATTTGTGGGATCGAAGTAATTTTTGCTGTGGGTGGTAACAACAGTCAAACTGTTTCTAATTATTTAAAAAACAAAACCACACACACAAAACAAAACAAAATGCTATGTTGCCAATTGCCCAGAAACTCAGATGCCACAACTTCCGGTAATGATGACTCTCCTTCTCAACAATCATAAACCCTTTAGTCTGGGGAGAGAGGGAGAGAGGGAGGGAGAGAGGGAGAGAGGGAGAGAGGGAGAGAGGGACAGAGAGACAGAGAGACAGAGAGAGAGAAAGAGAGAGACACAGAGAGAGACACAGACAGAGAGAAAGAGAGACACAGACAGAGACAAGAGAGGCAGAGACAAGAGACACAGACAAAGAGAGACACAGAGACAGAGACAAGAGAGACAGAGAGACAGAGACAAGAGAGACAGAGAGGTGGGTGTTTGTGTCTTTGTCTTTCTGTCTGTCTGTCAGTCCATCTGTCTGCTCGGACCATCTCCTGAGCTAGGCGCATGCTCTTCTCATAGGACGGATGGCAACAAGACAGTTGGGAGGTCAACAGAACAGAATGGAAACCACATCTGGAGCCCTAAGCTTACCATCTCCAGCTCCCATTATTCTCAGCAGAGCCAAGGATAAATTACTTTTTAAAACATTGACTGTCACAGTTTCCCTCATGTTAAAATGAGGGAAAAAATTGCTACCAACTGGAAGGATTAAATAACTTCTAAAAAAAATTCAATTAAAACAGAACTTAATATACAGTAAGTGTTCAGTGACTATGAGCTACTGATATATAAATTTGGAACAACAGTAGTTTTTTTCTCGTCAGGAAGTTGTAGGTGCAGAACAAGAGTATTTATGAACCGCTCACTGCAGTGGCCCCCACCCCGCATCCTAACCCAAGAACCAGCCCTACATTCTCTGCTCTTTCTATTTTTTTCTCTTTGCAGTGCTGGGAGCAACCGGAGTCCCGGCCCACACTAAGCCAGCGCTCCATCACCAGCCCAGTCTCTCTCCTTGTGATGTAAGATAATTCCTTTAAAAAAAAAAAAACTTCAGAAGGATTATGAGTTTCTCATGAGACCTGAAAGAGAGGACAAATAGCTTCTTTCTATGGAAAGAAAAGCCATGAAGAAGTCTTAGGAGAGAAACACTAGAGGGGAAGAGACCTTTCTTCTAGCTAACTGGACCTCGACTGGAAACCGACGGCCCTTCCGCACGCCACCCGGGGAAGCCCCAGAAGAGCCCTGCACTGACCACCGCCCATGTCCAGCCCCGACCTTCATCACGCCTAGAAGGTAGCAACAAGTTCAACTGCAGACAGCAGTCTCTGTTAATGGAATTCTAAGCCCATCAGCTTTCAGCTGGGAGGATGAGAGAATCTTTCACTGTGTTTTTCTAAAACAAATATTTAGTGCTTTCATCTTTTACTGCCCTAACATGCAATCTGTCACCCAAATAAAGAAAAAGCCTCCTCGTGCGGGTGTTTAGAGAAATATCGCATTTCCCACATCAGTCAGGCAAGTGGCAAACGCGTGCGGAGCGCAGCTGATCACTGTGCACCCTGCCTGCTAGCGGCAGACCTGAGGGGAAGGAAGCCCAAGGTACACGGGCTCCACCCGGAGGAGACCGTCGCTGCTGGCTTCCCAAAGTGTCCCCATGGCTTCCATCAGCATCCTGAAGATAATCTCGTTGCCGGGTCACTCTGTTCTTCTGCAAGGTAGCCAAGCTAGAGACGCTACGTTTAATGTGCAGCTTTCACACATTAAAAGGAAACATGGGGGCCACCATTCTTCTCCCACCTGGAGGATATTTCCCTACAAAACTCTGTTGCCGCACAAGGGTCATTTCTCATCAGTGGAGCCTGCTCCCCTCCAAGTTATGGGTCCTCTCACTCTACCATATTTTTGGGGTTCTCTTAGGCAGTGAGGGAGAGGCGGGGCAGAAGGACCCAGATAGGAAGGGAAGTTGGCAGCTTGTGCAGGTTGCAGTCTCGATGCTTTTCCTCCATCTGAAAACGACTCCGGCCCCTGCAGAGCCAGCAGCAGAGCTACGCTACGCGCTGGACGCCACCTTCCTTCTCTCCTCCCAGATCATTTCTGCTTTCTGCACCGGGTCACTGCTTCCACTTCTCAACTGGTTATGATGGCAGGTCTCCAAGTAATTACAAAGACAGGAATTAGATTGCACAAGAATTTACATGTGTGTGACTGCTGTTACCTTCCCCAGCCAACTGCACGCAGAGGCATGGTCTTCAGTTCACTGGAGGGTGACGCTTCACGCTGGGGACCTTTCAAGCCACGTACCATCGTTTTCCAAGAGGAGGGCAAAGGCGAAGGGCTCTTCCCACATCAATATCCACTTCCCTCTTTCCTAAGTAAGCATCAGCTCTGCACAATGGCCAGGGCAGTGGCAGCTCCAGCCTCCCTCTACGCAGAGCAGCCTGCTCCAGAACCTGGGAGGGGATGCTCTAATGAACCAGGTGAGCAGCTCTGGGGCCCAAACCTCCCAATTTCTAGTTTCACCCAGATAATGAGACAAGTGAGGACAGCCTGAGAGAACCAAATTGGGCTGACAAAACTCCACAGATCAAGTTCCACCTTCATTTTAGACACCGTACCCGAATCTTAGTCATCAGCCCTCAATCTATGAAGGAGTAATGCAGATAAATCAAAGCAGAATACTGCAAAAGTCACTTTGTTTCACTCTGCTGTCTACACAGTTTGTGATGCTGCATTGTCCTTTGACCACCATCAGAATTAATTTGAATTCTCAATCCACAAGGTAGCCTGAAAAACTCCAGGTATGCAGGCAGGGACAGCTCAGAGCGAGGAACAGAAAACGAGCTTTGCCCATGGTTAATAAGCCAACAACCAAGCGCTTCGGTCACACCCCTCACAGTGGAGGAGACCTGCAGACCTGCAGACCTGCAGCAAGGTGCAAATTCTGAGAGTCAGTGAGGGTCATTTGGCTTCCAAATGAAAGAGAAGCAGCACTCTCCACCAAAGAGAGAACAGTGCGAGGAGACCTTGTGTGGCCCGTGACTGCCAGGGAGCAGCATGAGGGCGTGTGTCGAGATGGAGCTGTTCTGTGTCCTGCAGAGGCGACAATACAGATTGGGGGGAAAATTCATAGGCCTGTCCACTAAGCCAATTCTACCATAAACCATGTTTTAAAATATGTTTTTGTAAAACGCCCACAGTTCATCTGGGTGTGATGTCACACACCGAGCGTCCCAGCACCCTGGAGGGCTGAGGCAGGAAGACCTCAAGTTCAAGGTCCACAACTTGGCAAGACCCTGTCACAAAATTTGAAAGGGCTCAGGATACAGCTTAGTGTCATGGCCAGGGTTCAATTCCCAGGACTGAAGGAAAGAAAAAAAATCCCACATCTTAAACCTTGTCTTCGAACTTAAATCAGGGTGTAAGCCCAAACCTGAAGTCTGGACCACTGCAGAGGACTCCACCAAGCAAAACTACAGTGACAGAACACCCACAAGAACTTGGTTTTAGGATATTTTGTTGTCACAAGCAGAACACGGCCAAGAGAAATAACATGTTCCTGTCCCCTTAGAGGCAACACTTCCCATCATGAAGGTCACAAACCCAGGCCCAGACACTGCTGTCCTCAGCTAGGAGAACAAAAGGAGATGCCCAGTCTTCCTTACAGGACCAACAGGAGTCTCTGAGGCTAACTGACGAGGCCATGAATCGTCTTGCTGGTGGACATTGGTTCCTTTTACCTCTACCATTTACAAGAATCTTGGAATCTTACACAAGTGAAAAAGACTTGTCTAAGAGTAGTTGCAGCCAAAAAACTGAACCTCTCTCTGGATAGTGACAAGTTCTTTCTACTTTGTAGTCAAGAGAGGGCTTTCTCTTCTCCCCAGAAATAAGCAAACTTCCTGTGTGTCTCACTGGCCCCTAGAGATGCCCAGGGCTGCCAGCAACTCAGCAGCAGGAATCCAGCTGAGTGCAGTGACAGGGCTGCCACCATCCCATGGTACCCCACCCTGTAAACTGTGTTCACCCCAAGGTTGTCTCCTGCCAGCAAGAGGCTACCACCAAGGCCAAGGTGGGCAATGTGGGGGCCCACACAAGGCCTGGCAGATGAAGTGACCAGCGGGGCTGGGAAACGGAGCCAGCCAGGCACCCTTCAGGCACCTGAGTCCATCCCACTTACCCCGACTCTTGTTTCCTTCTTTCTCTGGTATTCTTGGTTCCTGCTTCATCCCCATCCTCCCTTCTGGAAGGAATTGTCTTTTCCAAGACAGATGCTTTCCTCCCGAGCACCAAGGCCAACAAAACGACGATAGGCCTCTACTCAGGACCTTCCTGGGGAAGAGCTTTGCTTGTTCTACTGCCTAGGCCACTGAGCCTGACAAGGAGCATGCGTGCTCTGGGGGGGGTTCAGCATGGGCGCATGAACCAACACACACAACCCACGAGGATGCCTACAAAGAGTTAGAAACTGTGAAGTGACACAAAGGCCACCTCTGTCCTCGTTTTCAGCCCAGGTACAGCAGGCCAGACATTAATCAGGAAAGAGTGGTCAAAATATAGATCTGGCTTCATCAGGAACTAGATGGGGCTTTCCACCACCCTGCTCCCCAAACTGGAAGAAGAAACTATAGTAAGAGTTCTTTTAATGCAAAGAAGCTTGAAATGGCCTTTCCAAGATATGACAGAGAAAACTAGAAGCTACAGAAAAAAGGCAAAAAGAAGCAATGTCTGTCACTAAACCCACTTGTACAGTTTTTCATTAAACAGGCACCAGTTTATGTAATACATAAGGTTCCCAGGTCACACTGGTGAGCAAAGATAAGACCTAGGATCTCCCATGTTACTTATCTAACCAGAACGGCCCTTAAGAAAAATCATTAACTGAAATTCCAGAATCTGGGCTGAACCGTGGTTCCCCTTTGTTTCCCAATGCTGGGTGTCCACCTCTCTGACATCGTTGCAGGGACTCACGATAGGAAAGGGCCCAAGAGACAGAGCTATCGCGCCTGACTCAGATGGACTGCCTGCCTGCACAGGCGCCAGCAGCCACCAGTGGGAAGCACGCCTCATACCATGCACGCCAAGAACTGACCCGGTGTTTTTATTTTGGGGTGCTGTAAGGAATAAGAATGTCTTAAGGCTAATGAATACCCTCCTTTGATGCAGTCTGGCCCATTAAAAACTCCTACACTTTTGCCTCAGGAAAGGAGTAACAAAAGGGGAGGATCCAAAATAATAAACCCTGAGGAGCACAACACCCAAAGGCCCAAGTCTTCTCCACTAGTGACCTTTGTTGCACGAATGCAAAGAAAAGGTGTGACTCACAAAGCCTGGGGACAGGAAGGCGCCCCTGAGATAAGGGCCACTGATACAGCCCACGGAGCCAGCAGGTGTAGGGGTCCCCACGAGGCCTGCACCCCCATCTTGCACACAGACACACTTAGAAGAGCCCCCCCTCTGGCATGCACCTGCATTTCCCGCCCAGCTCACCAGCTGGGAGACAAGTGTACCAAGTGACACTAACCCATTCACACAGACATCTGTTTTCAGTCCAAGACATCAGAAACATGGGCGATGGGGCACAGAACGATCTCAGGTCTGCTGTCTACTTCCACTGCCAGAGCAGTTCATCAGCAGAGAACTTCCATGCACTTATTAAACCCAGAAGACTTCCAGGTAGAAGGTTTGCAAAAAGCAAAAGGGAAAGGAACAAATGAAATATTATAGTGGTCCCCCTTGCTACCCGACCTAATAAATACAAATGGAAGAAGGCAGGCTGCTGTATCATTTTTGGGCAGAAAGATTAGGGCTATCTAAGGAATCCATAGCTTGGTCATATATATCACGAGAACCTTACAGAATGTTCCAGAATAGTCTTGCCTTCACCTCTTTCAACTTATGGCCTCTGTCAACTGCTTTACTAGTGGAACTTAGAGCCATCTATGCTGGGGTGACAGGCAATCTACCACAGGACAGTTACTTCTAGAACGGGTAACCAGTAATATGCATATAATACACTAATTAATATAGTAATACATTTTAAATATACATGACATATATAGAGAATTTCTATTATGAAGAGATATAAAATAAACAAAAAACACACAAACATTATGAGCCCGCCCATAATTTTCAGAGCACTTCTTTTTCAATTAGAAGGAAGTAAGTTAAAACATTAACTCTGCCTTTGGGGGGTGTTTTGCTTCTAATCAGGACTGAGGGCCAAATGGAAACCTCCAGCTTCACAGAATGCTAGCTTGCTCAGAGTTATAACAGAACAGTTTATACATTAGCAAAACTTCCCTTGTAATGCACTATGCTGTGCAAATCCAAACTTTCCATACGTAACATGTGCTGAAAAATGAAGTACCCAGGAAATGAAGTAACATCTATATTTGTTTCAAATGACTAAGAAGCAAAAATAAGATTCTGGCCATGGTGCCATGCTTTTTAGAAATCAGACATATAATAAGCCACAGATTTATAGGATGTGGTCTAATAAACCTAAGAAAAGTTTCATTTCCTCTTACTAAACTGGTTAACTCCCTGTCTATGTGACTAGCTTTGCAAATTTAGCAGAAGTCTCTTTTTTTTCCCTTAAATTTATAGGTTGAGAGGTTAATGAGCAAGTAGCAGCAATAATGTGCCCCCTCTTGAAAACACAGACACAGACACCTAAAAATTAAATGAAAACAGGAGCAACAGAGGCAAAAAAGGTAGGCCAGCCAAACTAGGAGAAGAGACGGAGAGCAGCACCTTGCTAAAGCCGCTGACCCGGAGAAGTTTACAGAAACCCTGAAGAGGAAGGAAGCAGGACTAAGGGAAGGGTGCAGACAAAGAACTTTTTAAAAATCTGTTTGCAAGTATTTCAGTGGAAATGGTATTGACCAAGCAATTACAGGAAAAAAACATTTTCTTTCTTATCTGCATGTGGTTGTGCCTTGGTCACACCCTGTTATTGTCACTATTGGCCATGTTAATAGCCCCAATGCAGTGACTTTGTGTGGCTAGCTTGAAAATGTACATGAATAGCTAACTAGAAAGTGAGTCATGCTTGCCCAGGTGGGTATTGACTTTCTTAGTCATATTTACTGAACGAGGCTACCAATCTGAATTCCTAGAGAAGGAGCCCTAAAAGGTTAGAACCAAGCTGCATTGCATGGAAAGAGGAGGAACGATGCATATTAAAATGATGGGGTAGAAGGTATCCTAAGTGTGAGATTTGCAAACTAAAAATATGGATGTCTTGAGTCAAGAGATCCTTCCCAGCAACTAAGGCCAAAGTTCAGACGGGACCTAGCGCACCCTCCCTCAGCAAGCAGAAGCTCGGTGGTGTGGAAGTCGGGCCCCAGCATTAACGACCACGGACGGTGCTCATTCTCTTTGGGGGACTCTTAGCCCAGCCACTTAATTTCTCTGTGGCTCAGTTATCTTGTTTGCAAAACAGAAATAACTTACAGTGGCCCCTTCTTAGAGTTGTTGTTCAGTTTTAAAGAGCTAATATAGTGGTACAAGTCTCTATTAGCATCTGTACCATAGGAATTTGGTGTAAATGACAAGAAATTTCCCTGCATACCCAGTACGCCTGGCTCATATGCCACTACATCCACAAATTGCATTACAAAGGAGCAAGCTCGTTGACAAAAGAGGTGATAGATGTTCGTTTGTTTGTTTGTTTGTTTTCTCTGATTCCTGGAGCCAAACTCAGGACCTTGCACCTGCCCAAGAGGTGGCAGAAGGTTCAGCTCCAGCTTAGCTCTCCTGTCTGCCAGCTGGTCCCACCTTGCTCCCTGGAGCCAATGCTGGCACGTCACGCTGCAGATGAGGATGCACACGCCCCACTGCAGGGCCGTAAGCAGCAAGGGCAGCAAGTACCACACCACAAACTTCCACGAAGATTTTGCGGGAAGGAATTGCTGCAGCAGCCACGCTGCCACATGGATGCACGGGCACTGTACGACTCACCAAGAGTCCTGCTGGTCCAGCAGCACTGCAATACCAGCTCTCTTGCCACACACTTTATACACAGCCCATGTGGCAGGGAAACCAAGACACACAATAGTCAGTTTAATGTGCCCGAGTTGGGACCGTCCACAAGTGGTGTCTTTGTGTCCAGCTTTTCACAACTTATATTTTGGCCCCACATAGAATGGCAGCATTTTGGGGCTTCCTTGGGGGACGTTTCTCTGTTCTGAAGACAAGGCTGAGAAGTGCTTGTTGTCACTGGCGCCAGGGAACTAATCAGCTCCTGCTGATCTTGAGTTATAAGGAAGAAACCTCATCTTTCTGTTTCTATTTCCTCATTATCAAAATCAGTCCCCAGTTCTCCTTTATCTTGGTCCTAACTTGGACTAGAGATTAATGACTTGGCACTGCCAGGTCCTGCTAGGTGCGCAGCCTTACGTCCTTAATGGCTGGCATGAACAGCCACGCCTACTCCCAGCTGACCAGTGAGAGGCTGCTGTGGGGCCTCTCTGCCCCGTGAGGTCCATGCCAGGTACACGCACACATGCACGCCTGCTCCAGGTTGTCAGGGGCAAGCACCCCAAGCACAGGCCCGGTCAGAAACAAGACAGAGGGATGAGGGCGGCAAACTCCACAACTGTCTTGCATTTTTAGTCCTGTCTGGCTTCTGTGGAGTGGTTAGACTTCAGGGTTTCCACAGGACATAAATACAGGAGTTATTAGCTGGAAGGAACACACATTAAAATACAGAACAACAACCTTGGTGCTCTATCAAGAAGAAAACAAACAATTGTCAGGCACAATTCCAATGTCAACACTTTTAAGGATTAATATACATGACAAACTAGAAGGATAGGCACCCAACTACTAAGAAGTTCCCCACAGAAAATAGGAGAGGGGGCTTACACTTTCTTCTATGCACTTTGCCACATGTCTCTAAGTTCTCTCAGTGGCTTTTAACCACTCCTTAAGGTTGATTTCCTCCAAAGACAAGACGTACACATGCATGGGTTTTTATCACCCCAGGGCCCCGCCTACTGGAGCAACCACATTTTCTGCCCTGAAACCTTAACACATAGCACAGCACACAGCACCTACTAGGGATACAATAAACGTTTTAAAAAGAGAGACACTTTACTAATTGGCTCATGAATATTCACTTTTCTTTTAAAAAAACTAACATTAGTTTTAAGTCATTTGCTGTTTAAATCTCAGAGTCACTTTTTTATCTGCACTGACTTTTGCTTTCTTGGAGATAAAAGCATGTTCTAGATGTTCTTTATTCTTTGGGACTACTAATTTGAAGAGAACTGTCACTCTCGAGCACGCAGCAGTGTGGGGTATTGATGCTGCATTGAATTATTTAAAAGAAATTAACAATGCTTCCTGTCCTTGGAGAGCAACATCTGTGAGAAAAGCCATTCATGGCTGCCTCGGGTAGGAGTCCTTGCAGAGGAAGAGTGAACATTTCTCAGCACCCTGACTTTTAAAAGAAAATCTCTGGAGTTCTAAATTACTACTAATAAAGGGATAGCTTAGCCAGTAACTTCCCTTCCACCAGGACTTATAAAGAGTCCCAGGAAATTACTTCCTGGGGTCAAGTTTAATGGCACAATGTGCTGATCGTCACTCTCACAAAGCCCTTGTATGACACTGAATCATGTGGCCTTTATGGAGAGCCACGCACCTTGAAGGCGCAGTAGCACCACCTCCACCCTCTTCTTGTAAACTGGCAGTTTTATAGCTATGATATCCCGGTTGGCGGTCAGTGCAGTCAGACATCATGGCACCAGAGATGACAGTGACCCAGGGAGAACGCAAGGATGGCGGCAGCTGGATGGGACGCCCTCGGATGGGCGGCCCCGTTTGTGAGCTAGCTCATCTCATACCGTCGTTGTGCTGCAGACCTACCTCCATACACCAGGGCTCCCCAAACTTTTGTAAGGAGTGGCTCCTTTTCATGTCCCTGAAGACTTGAGTGCTGACAGTGAAGTCTGAGGGGGGGTAGAAGTGCTGACAGTCATGTCCCTGAGTGCAGCAAGGGAGGGGGCTCTGCTGCCAGGAAGAAAGGGGAACAGAGTGAGGCTTGGGAGAGGACCGCGGTCACCAAGGCATACACAGTCCCCAGCCTGACTTCCTGCCCTAGCCCGCACTTCTCTGCAAGCTCCAAAGAATGAAGACCACAGTTCCCAACGTGAGCCCAGAGCCCTGCCACCTTCCTGCTGTGTTGGGTCAGCAGGGCACCTCAAAGGAAACCTCCTCCAGGGAGCCTTCCTGCTGGGGCCCCATGTGTCCTCAGCTCTCCTCGGCTGCTCCTCCTTCGGGGCAGCAGGGAGCCCCCTAGCTACGCACTCTCTCTCAACTTACCTTACCGAGCCATGTGAAACTAACTGTGACATCACCCTGAAAGACTGTTAGCTGGACGCACATGTCCACTCGCTGCTTAAGCTCTTGGCGGACACGACACGGCTAGCTCTTCCTCTGCACAGCTGTACCACCATCTCTGAATCCCTCCCAAGGGTGGGCAGTACACACTGCAGGTGCTCAGAAATAGGTGCTCAGTGGAAT
>PVKN010021401.1:0-15539 GCA_004027915.1 Capromys pilorides
TTATTACCACTACTTTACATATAAGAAGAAGGTCTTACAACTACTAGGAAATCTAAACCCAAGTTCTCTGTCCCGTAGCCCAGCCAGGCTGTCACCCACGGCTGCCTTGGATCCCGAGTTACATCTAAGTGTGGTCAAAGGTAGTACTGCTAATCTAACTGGTTAGCTCATGCCAAGATTCCTCCATGAAGGAGAACATGGAGTGGCTGGTGGAGTGAGAGGAAAACCATGATAAAGGGGAGTCCATGGGTGAGAGATCCAGGAAGGTGAGAGGTCACCACAGGATGGGAAGGACTGCCATGCTTTAGTGTGCATTGATGACCTTAAAAACAATTTAACTATGGGCTGGGGAGATAGCTCTGTGGCACAAGTGCCTTCCTGGCAAGTGCAAGGTCGTGATTTTGAAGCCAAATCCCGCCCCAAAAAATTTAATCCATGATAAAACACGCAAGCCAAAATGTCTGACTTTGGTTTTCACAAAAGTACAAATTGTTCTATCAGGCTTTGTCCTAGCTACTGGATGTGAATTGTATTCTGATCTTTACAAAGCTCTTTGAGGTCAGTATACTGTTACTATCTTCACTTCATGGCTTGGAAACCCCAGTCTGGGATCTTGCTAAAGTCAGTTTCTAGAATCAGAGCTCTTAATGATTAAGCTGTAGCCATCTGTGGAATCTGTACCACTAAGACATTTATTTCAGAGCCTGGTGTTGGACTGCTGTGAGCAGCATGGTAAAGCACAGTTCTTCTGTAGCATGTACCCTTTCAGGGCACCTTTTACATAGCTGTCATCTATTTTGTTGCTCTTCCTTTCCTGTCACATCATCATATTGTACTGTGCACTTTTTACCTGCTTTCCTGCTTATTCGAAGGTGCATTCATACTCTGTCCTCAGATACAACTCCTGGCATTTTTGTTACACAAGAGTTAGGGCAAATTGCTTAAAAGCAGCCTTTTTCACAGATATAAATTTGTCACCCATCACTATTGCCTGTTTTCTGTGCTAGTATTTGTATAATTTTTCATAAGGAGGATGTTTAGTTCTATAAACGCCTTCATATAAAGGACCATATCATGAGGAATAGCAGCATCTTCAGCTGAGAACGTTGCTCAGCGGTAGAACACTTGCCTTGAGTGCAAGCACTGGAAAAAAAAAAAAAAAAGTGACACCCTCTTGCTGTTAATAGGCAGCCCTTCTGATTGTTTCACTAGAAAGGAGAGACTGTCATCAGATGTCCATTAGTAATGGCATTTGAGACTAGATATTGGGAATTTGGAGCAAGGTGTATGATTGCATGAATAACATAAATCTGTGGAAAGGAAGTGGCAGCATGCTGAAGGCTGTGTGGAGAAGGGATAGATGGTGTACATACATGTAGGACAATTTTTAGGATAACCTGAAGAGCCTTTTGTGTCAGAGGGGGCCAAGCCATAGTGCTTCAGCCTACTGGAATCATCCAACCTGTAGAGTTTTAGGGATGGAACCCATCAGGGCAGTTTTGTTTCATTGGGCCATATCATGAGAATATCTAACTCAAGGATATAAAAGGATTCACACCCATCTTCATACAAAGCAACTATAAAATTAAGACCTAGTTGTCCGCCATGGTCCAGGTGAGATGAGCAGGGTTGCTAACTCAGAAAATCAGAGTCAAATATAGCTATTTTCTCATCTGGAAAATGGAGATAGTACAGGTATCCACTTTGCACATTTGCAGGACTAAGACAGTGCAAGGACAATTGCTAAGCATCTTCTCTCACATTATTGCTAATAACTGAATAACCTGGGGTGTATGCTAGGGTCCATATGTTGACAGACTGGGCTCTTTCTTTGTTCAGTGTCCTCGCCCTAAGCTCATCATAGACAGGGAGTTTGGGTGTCCTGTGCCTCTGCCCCACAAGGCTTTTACTCTGGGAGGTTGGATAGCACATTTCTTCATTGGCGCTTTCCATTTGTTTCCCTGTGGTACTGGGACACAATGTTTCACCACTGGTTTGTTTTATCTCACTTAGGGAGACTGGAATTGGCCATGCAGGGCTTGGGTAGTTGCTCAGTGGTACAGTGCTTGACAAGCATATGTGAGACTCTGGATTCAGTCCCCAGTACTAGGTGAATAAACAGACAATATGTGAAAGCTATGTCAGGCTATTTCTCTTGCTATGTCAGGCTGAATAGTAGAATATTACCTATTTCATTGTAAATTTTAAGTTAGCTCTGTATACTAGAATGTCCATTGGCCTTTCAGTTAAGAAAAAAATTAAGGCTATTCTGTAGCAGAAAATCTAACATATATTAACTTTTGCATCCTATTGTCATCTAGGCACAGTTAGATCATCAAATGAGACTTTGGGAATTAGGCTCTGCTAAATACACTGTGCCCTAAAATATGCTAAGCTATCTTTGGTGTCTGTGAGGTGCTC
Source organism: Capromys pilorides (assembly GCA_004027915.1). Classification (NCBI taxonomy): domain Eukaryota; kingdom Metazoa; phylum Chordata; class Mammalia; order Rodentia; family Capromyidae; genus Capromys; species Capromys pilorides. The sequence goes on from PVKN010021401.1 coordinate 2,422, forward strand.
ACGTTTATATTTCTTGAACTACCTGCTTTCCCCTGGCTCCTGCCTGTTCTTTTCACTTGGGTGGCATTTTCCATAGTCTTTCCAACTGACCCCCCCACCCCCATACTTTTAAAACCTAGAAATCTTGAAACAAGGAAATGCAAGTTTCTCTTTTAAAAAGATATTTTACTTCAGGAAACCTATATTTATTGTCTCCAAAATTTTTGCCACTGTCATAGCTTACATATTTTCTCTTTCTTTAGATTGAAATTTCTTGAGCAGAGAGTATATCTCATTCCCTTTCACCTTGCCCGAGCCTAATATAGACTCACACAGAACTGCATTTGCTCAGTGACAGACTGCCCACTATACTGTCCTGTCCTGTACTATACTATACTATACTGCCTTGTCCCAGTACTGTAAAAAATAAAAAAATGAACACATAAATAGCCCAAAGTGTGTTTGCACTTTGCTCCTGGCTTCTGCTTGGTATATACTATCAGGTTTCTGAGGACATCTGGTGGCTAGATCACTTACTGCTTATAAACAGACCTAAGGTGTTTTTGTTTTTTCCCACTGATTTACTTACTGTGTAAAGCATGGCATAGTATTTTTTGTACTTGTTTTCCTTCATGACCTCTTGCAGTACAAGCAACAGCAAATGGTTGCAGTTTCTGAAATTTGTATGTCTTCCTGGTAGGAGCTATAAAATAAAGGCTTTTATATCTCTAGAAATATTGTAATTTAGTGATTAGGGAGATGCACAGGTAGATGGAAATTTCAGGTTATTACTTTTTCAGTGAGCTAAAAAAAATACTTTGAATTTATCAGCAAAATAGAATTTATGCTGTCCTGTTGTATATTATGGGCACGTAACATTTCCATCACAGCAGACTGTATTGCTGCAGTGGCCCCGCGAATTAATGATGGATATGAAAAATTCCTATCAGTGAATTCATAGCTGAAGGAGAGGCAAAAGAAAATGAAGAAAAGAACTCCAAAAATGCCCAGTAAAGATTAGTTTGATAGAAGGTTTTATAGACCTCACAGAAGTGTGAAAACATGGACTCCAAAAGCAGATTTTCCTTGATAGAGAATGTTCATGGTGCACTGTCTGCTTACAAGCGAATCTGGGATGAAAAAAATAAAACAAGCTCCCATGTACATGTTTCTGAGAAATGACATTGCCTTATTACTCCAGCAGTTATGCTAGCTAGCTAGCTAGTTAGTTAGTTAGTTAGTTAGTTAGTGGAACCAGGGATTGAACTCAGGCCCTTGTGCTTGCCGGGCAAGCACTTATTCTGCCCTGTTTTTTTTGGCGGGGTGGGGGAGGGGATCTACAGGGTGTTCAGGGTCTCACTAGATCAGACTCATAGTGATCCGCCTATTTACAGCCTCCCAAGTGCTGGGATTGCAGGGGTGCGCCACCATGCCCAGTCTCAACTATAGTCTGTTTACCCCTGGGGCCAGGCTGGCAAGGCATACCCAGTGATTAAACCCCTGGCCCCTGCATCTGCTTGCAGGCACTTTAATCCCCCGAGCTATTTGGCCAGCCTTTCCAGCAGCAATTTAACTGTACTAGATTCCGGTGGGGTTTTTTTTTTTTTGTCTTTTTGAGACAGGGTCTCCCTATACAGTTCAAGCTGGCCTTGAGCTCAGTTTTGTAGCCCAGGCTGGTCTCAAACTCACACTGATCCTCCTGCCTCAGCTTCCCAAGTGCTGGGATTACAGGTGTGCACCACCACACCTGGCTGGATTCAGTTATTAAACTTATATTAAAATAGTTTTATGGCTGAGGCATAATTCTAGTAATTCAGTGAATTCTTGTATTCCTCCTAGTCTGTTTTCAAGTTGTTTTGAACTGTACATTACTAAGTCATTTTAAAGATCACTATTTGTTCATAAACTAGGAAACACCTGAGTTAAACCTAAACATGGGTTATTAGCAGACCACAGGGCCTGGGAGACATTACAAGATGCCAGGTGGCACACACAAAGCTTAAAAGCTCACTTACACCGATGAATTTTGCCTGAGAGTGGAAATTAGCAAAAACTAGCATCATTTTCACATAAATATTGCTTTTTCTTTAAAAACAATTGACACAAGGGTTAATACCTATCATAGATTGGCAACAAATTAATTAGATTTCTGAATAAACTTTTTAGGGATGATTCAGTTTCAGTGATTGCTCTTCATATATTGATTTATCTAATACCACAGAATGAGTTTGATTTTTTCTTTTTCTTTTTTTCCCGGCATGTAGGTGACTCTCATCTCTGCTGCTCCTGAGAAAGTGATCTGTGAAATGAAAGTAGAAGAAGAGCACACTAATAAAATCGGCACTTTGCATGGTGGCTTCACAGCCACCTTAATAGACAGCATCTCAACAGTGGCTCTGCTATGCACAGAGAGAGGAGTGCCAGGAGTTAGTGTTGACATTAACATAACGTATGTATCCAAATAGTACCCAGATAACATATTAAATTTGGTAATTCATTTCACACAAACTAAATACATTTATATTAATGAAGTGTGAGATTTAGTGAGATGTTTATCCTTAAGTATAGCTATAGATTTGCTCTATCTCATGGCCTCCAATCTAAGGGGTCAGGGATAGAGCTCAGTGGCTTAAGCATCTACCTGGCAAGCATGAGGTCCTAAGTTTGATCTCCAGTGTGTGTGCACACTTGCACACACAAAAAAAAACCACAGTCGATTTTTTTTTTGGGGGTCTTTTTGAGACAGGGTCTCATTATGCAGTTCAGGCTGGCCATGAGCTCACTTTTGTAGCCCAGGCTGATCTCGAACTCGCACACACAGTTGATTTTTAAGTAGACATGTCTTCATATCTGTAGGCTATTGATTATAGGACTCCTCTCAGATAACAAAGTCTACTAATACTCAAGTCTCTTATATAAAATATTCTTTGCATATAATCTAAACACATGTTCCTATATGTGCAAATCATCTCTAGATTACTGATAATATCTAAGACTGTGATATGCAAATTGTTATATTTAGAGAACAACAAGATTTAAAAAGGTTTTTTTTTTTTTTTTTTTTTTGTATTTTTAAGGGAAGGATCTACAGGGTGTTCAGGATCTCACTACTAGATAGTGATCCACCTGTTTATAGCCTCCCAAGAGCTGAGATTACAAGCACTGGCCACCATGTCCACTCTCAGTTGCCATCTCAGCACACCTTGGGGACAGGCCTGGCATGGCAGGTCCACGGATCAAACCCCTGGCCCCTGTTCCTGCTTGCAGGCTCTTTAATCCACTGAGCTATTTGGCCGGTCCTAAGAAGGTCTTATTTTTAAAAATATTTTCAGGGGCCAGCAAGATGGCTCAGCGGTCTAAAGTGCCTGCTTAGGAAGCTTAGGCAACTGCAGAAGCACAGTTTGATCCCTGGCACCACATGCTGTGCCAGCCTCACCCCCAGAGCAGGCTGAGCCCGCCATAATATAAATAAAGTTTAAAAACTTGAGTTCTAAAATCACAAAAGAGCAAATTCTAGGATAAGAATACTGTGTGTGGTTTTTATTTTATCTTTTTGAGAAGGTCTCATGCAGTTCAGGCTAGTCTTAAACTCACTTTGTAGCTCAGGTTGTCCTCAGTCTCACAGTGATCCTCCTGCTTCAGCCTCCTGAGTGCTGGAATTATAGGCAGGCACCACCACACCCAAGGACAAGAATATTGTTAATAAAATATGAGCTTCTAGATCCCCTAGATTCAATGTTTGCTCATCTACAGCACAGAGTTGCTTTGATCCTTTAGTTTAAGCAAATGTCATTTGCCAAAGTTCTTGACTTACAAGCCAAAATTAGAGTAAATCATAAAAACTAAGAAAAAGAAAAAGCATGCCATTTTCATTTATTTAAATTGGGGAACCTAAATTCAAGATCTCCCTATATTTTCCCAGCAATGAAGTTCAGTTTTCTCATACTTCCCAGCAGCAAACACTTGTCTTACTTGGAACTTGGCAAAAAAAAAAAAAAAGAATACACATCACCTTTTAAAACTTCTTGATTTATAAAATGCAGATATATGTATATATGTGGTGGTACACGTTGGTGCTTTCAGTACTCAGGATGCTGAGGCAGAGACTGCCATGAGTCCAAGGCCAGCCTGAACTATACAGTAAGACTATCTCAAAAAAACAAAAACTGAAAACATGCCATTTAAACAGTCCTTATCTCCTACTAAGTTAGCTAAAGTAACTGAATTAAAGGCAACTTAATATTATAATTAGGTAGGAAGTATACCTCTCAAAAGTCAGAAGCCATGTATGGTGGCATAGGCTTGTAGTCCCAGCACTCTGAGAAGCTGAGGCAGAAGATAGCAAATTGAAGCTCAGCTTGAGGAACTTAGCAAGTTGCTATCTCAAAAAGTAGTAAAAGGGCTGGATATATAGCTCCATGCAAAACCCCTGGCTTTAGTCTCCAGTACCAATTTAAAAACAAAAATAGGCAATACTCTATTATCCACAGGTTCTACACCTGCAGATTCAACCCTTAAATGGAAAAACTGTTTAAAAAATCACATGTATACATTTCCCAATCAGTATTCTTTAACAATACACTATAATATTATATATATTACATATTATAAGTAATCTAGAGATGATTTAAAGCATACACTAGAATTACACAATTATATACAAATACTGTGCTATGTTATATAAAAGATAAGTGTGCACAGGCCTCGGCGTCTTCCAGTACTGAGAAAAACCAGCCACAATCCCCCACTTGACTGCAGTATATCTAATTCTTCAATAGGATTTTAAGAGCTTCATTTCCAATGGCTCTTAAATCAGTCACTTTAAAGTGTAAATATGAGTAGACAGACATCAGGGATACTTCAAGTTAAAACTCATCAAATGAAAGTTAGAGGAAGTCTTTCACTAGTCTTAAAAACTGAAATGAGAAACTAAGGGGGAAAAGGTCAAGAAAACTTATTTGTAGGAAAAGAAACTGGGTAAGAAATGGGCAAAAGATAAAAACCTTGTTAGTACAGTGTCAAGAGTCCCTTCCTGGTTCTCATTTTGGCCCAATAAGTCAATTTATAATCTCAGAAATAAGTTATTGGAATTCCACCAAGTTAATTCTATTTTTTTATTTTTTTGTGGTACTGGAGATTGAACTTAGGACCCTGCACTTGCTAGGCAAGTGCTTATTCCTCTGAACTATCTCCCTTATCAAATTAATGCTGATCTACTACTCCCAATGCAATCCACAACAAAAACAAAGACACGTGTGTGTGTGTGTACATGTATGTATGTGTGTACGTATGTATTTATTGGGGAGCCAAGAGGCTCTAAGTCCAACCATGAAGATGGCTTCTGGAACACAGAGGGCAACCCAGGGCTGCACCCAGGTTTTATTCATGGGGGCATGGCTTGAAAAAAAGAATTGTGGGAAGGTGAGCACTGTGAGCTGGGCTAGGTAGGTGGCCTGCATTGACCTCCACCACATTCAGAGAGGATATGCAGAGGAAGTAATTTGCATTAATGCTGTTGAGACAGTATCTAATATTTCGGGGGTCTGGTGCTTCCGTTCAGATGTGTAATCTTTCAAGCCCCAGGAAGTCAGCCTCTATCTCAAGACTTGATCCCAGCTGACAGTGTGGAGCACTGGCTCTTCGTCCTGTTTTGACCTGGCTCATACTGGAGAGCAGTGGGTATGGGTTATCAGGGAAACATGCATGCCATCTTCAAAAATTACCACCAGCACCTCAGCTATATATACCAATACACACTGCTAAGTCCCTGCTAAGTCCTAGCCAGCTCTGTACATTTCAGATAGGGTCAGGCTCAGTCAAAATGGAGACGGTCGGTTGCTCTTCTTTCAAGGAGAGCTGCTCTGGTGGTCCTCCACAGTGCAAACCATTCAACTTAGAAAATCTACATTAAAAATTACTTTGGGGAGTAGAACAAGATACATAGGAAAGCTGTTATGAATGTGGTATAACTTTCCTTTTAAAAAATTATTTGGCATTAACTATATCTAAATATGCTTCCTTTCAAGGTACATGTCAGCTGCTAAAATAGGAGAAGAAATAGTAATTACAGCAAATATTTTGAAGCAAGGAAAGACACTTGCCTTTGCCTCTGTGGATGTGACAAACAAGGCCACGGGAAAGCTAATAGCACAAGGAAGACACACGAAACACATGGGATACTGAGCAGGGTTGAAGGAACCCAACAGCAAGCATCCAGTGCAAATCTGATTTCAACAAGTTTTCAAAATAAATGAACAGATGAGCCGGGCGTGGTGGCGCATGCCTGTAATCCCAACACTTGGGAGGCTGAGGCAGGAGGATCGGTGTGAGTTCGAGACCAGCCTGGGCTACAAAAGTGAGCTCGAGGCCAGCCTGAGCTGCATAGCGAGACCCTGTCTCAAAATGTCTAAATAAATAAATAGAAAAATAAATGAGCAGAACCAGAAATAGTTAAGGAATATTGTCTTTGCAGAAAAAGACCTAGAGACCAAATAGGGCAGAGTTGAAGTGCGAGTGGCCTTGACTTCTCACTTTTGTTTTTTAATCAATTCATGACAGTTGAAGTTTTAGGGGCTGTGGAGACTGCTCTATGGCACAAGTGCTTGCCTGGTAAGTGCAAGGTCATGAGTTCGAACACTGATCCCACCAAAAAGAAAAAAGCTCTAAAGTGTTTTGAAAATAGGTAAGGGGCCAAGGAGATAGCTCAGTAGAGTAAGTGTGCAAGCACTGGTTCACTCTCTAGTACTGCAAAAAAAAAGTGCTGCCCTAAAGCATAGAGTGAAGGGAGTACGTAGGGGCACTACTTGTGCCTCCTGAGGATCCCACCTACCCCTTAGGTTAGAACTTTCAGGGAACACTAAGCATTATTGAACAGCAGCAGCCAGTTAATATTCTTTCCCAGCTCCAGAATGCTTTGCCACATTTCCATTTCCTTTACAGATTATCGAACTTCAAAACACATAGCCCATGTTGAAAATTAGATCGTGCCATAATTGCTTAAAATAATAGGGACACATCACATACAGAAAATGTTCCAAATACTTTTCCTGTGATCGTTTATATTCAGCCTGGCATCCTACTGGATGCCAGGGGGGAGGGGTCCAGGGTCTCCGTGTGGTCCATTGCTGGCCTCCACAACCCTCCTGTGTGCTGGGATTACAAGTGTGCACCACCATGTCCAGACAGCCTGCCATCTTTCATATTAAGGGAATACATACTAGGAGCGCCTTTGAAGCTCCCAGTGCACAAAGTGATCCACTCCTCAAGATCACATAGTTCTGTGGACTATGGCATGTAAAATATTTCTCTATCCAAGTCTTAGTCACTACAGACTGAAAAGCAGCTTGCAACAGTTTTGGAGAAAAGTCAAGCTCTCAATTGGGTATCCTTTGCTGGTGTTAGAATGCATGCTTATCTATTCATGCCAGTGCCAGGTGCAGGCTCCCTAGCAGCTGTGGGTATAGAGGGGACCCAGGTATTGATTTCTAGGATACTTCCCACTTGATCCTGAGCTCTCTGTATCAGAACAGTGATTCTGGGACTCAACGCTAACACACAAACTACAAGGTATAATGTGCTCAAAAAACAAAGGTATGTAAATTATGCATTAAGGAAAAAAACAGCCCATAATGTTTTGGTGGAAAATGGCAATAGGAAGAATCTTACAATAAAATACTGAAAAATGTGGAGGGGTAGATTTGAGATCTCAAACACAGCCTAATCAAAATGTCACTATAACTGTGTTCCTGCGTTATCTACCTGAGAAAGGACAGTATGGTCAACAACTACACACAAATGGGAAAACTAGACTGAGTTGGCCTGAACTCCCAAAACGTCAAGATCATGAAACAGGATGCAGAACAAAAGACATCAGGGATATGACAACTAAATGTACAAACTGCACTACTAGAGAACTTTTAAAAGCTATCAAGAATGTGAAGGGCTGGCCAGATAGGTCAGTGGACTCAAGTGCCTGCTCAGGCAGAGCACAGCGGAAACCCTGTACCAATTTAAAAAAAAAAAAAATTGGGGGACATAGCTCAGTGGTTAAGAGCACTCACATAATAGTCCTAGGTTCGATCCCCACAAAATATACCAAGTTACAACTAAAATATGAGGGCTGGGGAAATAGCTCAGATTTAAAAAAAAAACTAGGATATGAATGGCAAGGTGTATCAGTGTTAGTTCCTAAATTTTTCTACTTTGCTGTGGACATCATCTTGACCAGCAATGAAAATATCCTTGAAGTTCACAATGTATGCAAGAAATTGCAGAATGGTTCAGAAAATGCAAAGACCATACATGTCCCAAAATCAGACTAAAGTGGGTACAGGTTACACTACACTTACTGCCTAGACTGGCCTCCAACTCAGAATCCTCCAGCATCCACCTGATGGGCATGCATAACACAGGCAATCTAGCTGAAATCTTCCACTATTTATGAGCCTAGCTTAAGCAATTAAGCCCTGCACCTGTTTCCACTCAGCCGTTAAACCTAAAGAACTTAAGAAAAGTACCTGACCATAAGAAACTAAAAGGCTTATTTCAAATGGATTCTAACTTCCAGAGAACATATAAAAAATAATTTCCTAATTAAAAAGGGGTCGTGACGTAAGACAAACACAGGCTAATAAAAACAATCCACATACCTGTGATTCCGATTTTTAATTTATAAATCCAACTGCTAGAATTTTTCCTTTAACTTTGGGCTATAGATTCTTAAAGCAGTTAAATGACATCTACTCAATGATTTAAGAAAAAAGTTACCACTCCAAGTTTTGTGTATTCACCTGAATAGTCAGGGAACTTCCACCTATTTTATTTAGGTTTTAATTTTTTTCAAATTCCAACCAGAAGCTAAATACAATTGGAAACCAGTAAGCACTAGGTTTACTCCAAAGGAGTAGGATCACTCAGATTTACTCCAAAAGTATGCAACCCTTAAGCAAAGATTTTCTTCATTTAAAAGAAAGGAACAAAACAAAAAACTACAGTAGTCTCTCCTTATGTTCATTGCACAAAATGAGTTCTGCTTTTAGAACTTTGACACTGGCTATTTTTACAATTTAACTTTTTAATAACTTTTTCCCATTCCAAAAATTCCGCCTTTTTCTTTAGGATGGTGTAAAAACCAAAATTGCAGAACAATTCACTGGAATTATTTTATAATTAAAATCTCTTCCCTTTAACACTACAAAACAAAAACAAAAGTAAAGTCCTCTACCTATTCTGGTCTCTGCAGCTATGAGTGTATTTCTCAGTTTTATAGCTGCTTTAGCTACTTCAGACTCCATATCTGCTTTAATGTGTATAAACACATCCACACTCAGAATACTTTTTATAACAGCAACCTGGGGAAAGAGATCTGGGGAAAAAAAATACACATTTATGTATCAAGAAAACAAACATGGCCCAGTAAAATACGAGGCAAGGATGCCTACAATGAGATGCTTTTGTCATTTAAGATTTCTTTCCCATGGTTGTCATTTCTCTTTTAAACAACCACTTCTGGTCATTAGAATGAATCTGACAGTGCTCTAAATGACGGTAATCATAGCAAAGCTATTAAGTTTTTACAATGTTATTTATACCTGTTACATTCACTTCTCACCCTCCAAATACTGATGACAAGATGTCAAACAGGCAAACACCAGCACAAATGGGAAGACCATCAATGAGTATCACCTTGTGCTTTCAGATACATTTAAGCATTTCAGTGTACAATAGTCCTTTCATTTCACATTTTTAGTAAGATGCTGATGCAGTGCAGCAAATATGCAAAGCATCTTCTTTCACACAGTCCGTGCAGAAGACATTTAATTTTTTAAGTTCTGAGATACAAATGATTAAAAAAAATCCAGGATGAACAAGTTTCAAAATGCATAGTGTTCTGTGCATGAGTCCATTTTCTTTAAACTCTGAAAAAACAAAGTGGTAAGAAAACAAGAAAAAAACAATGCTGCTGCATTCATTCTCTGATCTTCTCCATTCGCTGGTCAGTAACTACTCTGGCATGTAAGGGCGAAGGTGGTCCTCTATGGTGCCCACTGTCCAGTGGGTGAGCTGCTCCTGTGGCAGGTAGAGGCAGATACTACACAACTTGAAGATTGTAGCTTTGTTTTTTGGAGTCTGGGATGGAGGAAATTTCAAACAGTTTAATACATTGACTTAATCTCTCATAATTTGTTACGAACCTAAGTACTGTAGTAAAATAAACATTATGGGATACATTACGATCCTCACCCACAATCTAGTAAGGAAGACAATCTTGTTATATGACAGAAAAAATACAGTAAAAACTGTTATAAACATACATGGGATATACAAAGTTAGAGAAATCAACTACAGATTACCTGCTACAAAAGTCAAGGCTAAAGGCACACTGAGTAAAGATTTAAGTCATATTTACAATCCAGAAGACAGATGTAGCAATACTAGAAGCTTGGGAGGACATTAGACATAGGTGATGATTTAAGCGCATCCTGTGGTCATGGACTAAAAAGGTTCTTTTATTTTAGTTTTTCTGAGTCAGGGTCTTTCTATGTAGCTCAAGCTATCCTTGCACTCACTATGGAATCCAGGCTGGCCTCAAGTTTGAAGCAATTCTGCTTCAGCCTCCCAAGTGTTAGGATTATTGGCATGCACCACTCACTGGTTTCACTTCAGTTATTTTTAAAAATCAGTTCCATTTAAGCATCTAATTTACAGATAACATAGCTTAGGTGTTTTCTCACTTTACTGCCAATAAATGAGATGGAACCTGAACTGAGACCTGACTAAAAGTTACTTGTCCAAGCTAGGCAGGATAGCACATGCCTGTAATCCCAGCACTTGGAAGGCTGAGGCAGGAGAATCCTTGAGGTTTAAAACAATCCCGGGCTACAGAGTGAATTCCAGGCCAGTGAAAATAATGAGACCCTGTCTCAAAAATACAAAATCAGCCGGGAATGGTGGCACACACCTGTAATCCCAGTACTTGGGAAGCTGAAGCAGGAGAATCATTGTGAGGCCAGCCTGGTCTACCAAAGTAAGTTCATGGCCAGCCTGAACTGTATAGTGAGACCCTGTCTCAAAAAGACCAAAAAAAAAAGAAAAAGGAAAAAAAAATAAAATTAAATTAAACAAGTTCCTTAAAGTTCCTTATCCTAGACCATGGAACCAGCAATGATCTGTACCTACACCAGAACAGACGAACTCCAGGCCTGTGCCTCAATCACCTGTCCATCTGAAACTACTCTTTAGTCTAGCTCTCATCTCTGGTCATTTTAGAACAAAGAGCACAAAATCACCTCGAGAGAATTTTTGCTTGATCACGTTATTTCTTTAGGTATAAAATGGGATTAATGTGAGGCCTAGATGAATTCATACACATAACACTACATATTGACCACTATTACCACTATCGGTACTGGTTTCCTTACAAACTAGAAGTTTAATCTTCTAAAGAAAGCAAATTTGGCAACACAATAGCAGCTTATGAAAGTCAAAGACAAAACTGGAATGGAAGACTAAAAGCACTAATGAATAAGCTTATCTACAATTAACTTCAGTCTGCCAGGGACATGCGCGTTTTCCAGTACTTGGAATTTTGCCAAACCCAGGATACTCTAGGCAAACTAAAGACAATTGGGTAACCTTATCTACAACCCAGATCTTACTCTAGAACTTAAGTTTCAAATGAGTCAAGTTTTTTTTGCATATCCTATGAAAAACAACAAAAACAAAAATCTGACTTTGATATAGAACAGCATTTGTAAAATATGCTTTGTATTACTTCCTAGTTATATAACTCCAGGCCTCTTAGGAGGCTGAGGCAGGAGGACCACAAATTCAAGTGCTGCCTGGACAATGAACACACACACATACACAAAACAAACCCAAAAACATAAACAAAAAGAAAGAAAACAGAGCTGGGGATGTACTTCAGTTCAAGGATCTGGAGTCTCATCCCCATTGCCCCCCACCCTACCCTAGTACTGGCTAGTTTCTCTAGTCTTGTTACTAAAAATCTGTGTTGTGGATTCTACTTTGAGGCAGTTAAGGGCTAGAAGCAAATAAAAAGTCATCTTCAAAGTATCTACAAGAGGGGCCGGCAAGATGGTTCAGCGATCTAAAGTGCCTGCTTAGGAAAGCTTAGGCAACCACAAGGACCGTGGTTCGATTCCCGGCACCACAGGCTGTGCCAGCCCCACCCCGAGGGCAGGCTGAGCCAGCCAGTAAATAAATAAAGTAAGTAAGTAAGTAAGTACCTACAAGAAGGCTAAGGTAAAGAAGCCAGAAAAAGACAAACAAAAAACAAAACCAAAACCTACTTAAATTACTATCAGTAAGTGGTAAGTTACGTAGTTTTATCAAATGCCTACCCCTAGAAACAACTCTTACAAAACTTTCTGCAAAATAGAAAAGTAAACATATTTTCCCAAATAGTGTGCCAGCATGCCTTTCTATTTTTTGTGTGTATTCTCTATTAGACAAAGAGTCTATAATTTAGTGAGTATCATATTTTTTTTCAAGTCTTTACCTCTCAGTAAGACTTCCTCTAGGTCTGGGGAGATAGCTTCTTGGCATAAGTGTCTGCCTGGCAAGTGCAAGGTCATGAGTTCAAACCCCAGTCCCACAAAAACAAAACAAAAAAAAAAGCACAAAAAAAAAAACTTCCGCCAGTGACACCATCTAAGAATTCAAACTGCCCACAAAATTCATATCCCTCTGTCCTGTTTTCTCAGCACTTGCCACTCACTACGTAACCATGTACTTTACTTGTTTAACTAGTTTCCCATACTAGAGCGTGAATCTATGAAGACAAGAATTGTTCTCCAGCCAGCTAGATAACAGCTCATTAAAGTGCCTGCTTAGGCAGGCAAAGGGGACCTCACTCTTAAATCTCCATGTCAAGCTGGCCCCGCCCCTGGGACAAATTGAGGAGGGTGGGGGGCTGAGACTGGGTGTCGTGACATGCGCCTATAATCCCAGTTCTTGGGAGGCTGAAAACAGGATTATCACTATTAGTGAGATTATATAGTAATATAGTGTTCTATCTCACTATATATCACATTATATAGTGAGATTCTGTACTAAATACATACACACACACACCCTGTTCTCTACCTCATTCATCATCTGGCACTAAGTAGTCAATC
>PVKN010021402.1:0-15560 GCA_004027915.1 Capromys pilorides
TTGTGTGTGTGTGTGTGTGTGTGTGTGTGTGTGTGTGTGTGGATGAACTGAGGATTGGCTTAAGTCTAGGAGCTTTGTAGCTGATTAGGATGGGAATGACAGACAGACAAACAGACAGACAGACAGACAGACAGACACCCGGAGACAGAGAATGTGTCCTGTGTTCCAGACATATCCAAGTGTGGGAAGAACAGGCAGAAGTAAACCAAAGGATTCCAGTGTGTAGTACTTGATGTTCCTTACTTTACATCTTCCTTTGAACCTCCTGTGAAGTACTATTCTTATCTGCAGTGAGAAGATGAGGAAAGTGAGACATAAAGAAACAAGGGTTGTTCAGTAAGGAAAACATGAACAGTGAAACAATACAAAGTCTGTAGTAGAAGAGTAATCTTTGTATCTGAATGGAAAACATAAAGAAAGATAGAAGGGCTGAAATAGACCAAATCTCAGGGTAAGCAATCAAGCTATCTTAATAAGTCTACTTATCTGATCTGGACAAATAGCTTATCTCAGTCTGCCCACTGAAATGTTGATATTTCATCTACTTCATGTTACTAGGGATCAAAACAAACACAGTACATATAAGCTAGAAGATCCAGAAGAGAGAATAACATCAGGTTGTCTGTAAACAAAATGCACCACGACTGGGTACTTAACATTCTCTTCGAGATCACGCAGCTTAGGAAGGCTTCCTACTTACTAGTTTGAGCATTTCTTAACAGCAAATGCACCCTTTTCAAGGTTTTTTTTTTCTTTTGTTTAGGTTGAATTCATAGTCCAGTATCTTTAGTCTATGCCTTTATAACAGAATATCTTAACCTATTTAATTTATAAAGAATAATGCCAGGTGTATTGGTACATAGCTATAATCCCAGCACCTGGGAGGCTGAGGTAGGAGGATCATTGTGAATTCGAGACCAGACTGGGCTACAAAGTGAGCTCAAGCCAACCTAAACTGCACAGTGAGACCCTGCCTCAAAAATAGAAAAATAATAATAATAATAATAATAATAATAATAATAATAATAATAATAATAATAATAATAAAGTTTTATTGTTCATAGTATTAGAAACTGAAAAGTCCAGATCAAAGGTACCTATAGGTCTGGTATTGGACAAGTGATTTCTGCTTCATACGTGGCACCTTCAAAATGTCCTCACAGGGTCAAGGCCAAATGGGCTTCCTTCAGCCTCTTTGAGACGAACACTAATCTCATTCAGGGAAGATGCCCTCTTGACTAATTGCTTCCCAAAGGCTCTTCTACCTCTTAATATTAGCACACTGGGTATTAGGTTCCAATATCTGAAATTTGGAGAAACACCAAAATTCTGACCATAATATACAGTTAGTTGAAAATTGCAATATATTTCAATCTAATCACCAGCCACGTATTTGTCATGGTTTACCGCTGACGCTTCCATGAACTTTTAACAAACCAAAACTTCTGTTTCATCACCCAAGAAATAGTAAAGACTTTTAGAAATAGTCTACAATTACACACTTTGTAAATAACAAGACAAAAGTTTAATCATATGATTATACCACTCAGTTCTATCAATTTTTGAAGGTACCAGTTAATGTTAAAATTTTTACTTTGATCAATTATATATGCTAATATCTGTGATCTGAGCAACTACATTGAAGACAGCAATGTGCAATGTAACAATCACTGTTGAATACCTTTGACTCTTTTTAAAAAATCTGTATTTTTTGTAATGTCTTATTAAAAAGAAGAGTGAATGTTTAATTATTTGATTGGTCTTGCATGCCTATATCTGGTAAGCTGAGCAAGAAATTTGATGATATAAATGTGCAGTTTAACAGCCATTGTTAATTTCTATTCCTGTTTTAAAATACTGTACCACTTTTACTTTATGTTGCTTTGTTTTAGTCTTTGTCCTTATTATTTCTTTTGGGGTGTTTTTCTCTTTAAAATAAAAAAGAAATGTTTAATCATAAAATATTTTTTCAGAAAAGTGATTAAGATGACATACTCTTATTATTGGGGCACCATAAAAGGAAAGCTAGAAAAAAATAAAAAGAATGCTTTCAAATTTTCCTTGTAGTTTGTTGACTTGAGGATAATACTATGAAATAGAATTGGCCATAGTTTACTTTTCTTCTTACCACCATATGTGATGTATTTATCAAGCTAAGCACCAGCAATCCATTTGGCGATGGAATGTCACCAAGCCATCCTCAAGCTTTGACCAGAGCATTCATCTTATCCTGTCTGATAGCAACCACAGTGGGGGCGTCTGTGTTTACCCATCACAGTCACGTGCTGGCCGCAGAGTTAGTCTGTGACCTGCTCAAGAGGGCTCATGTAACTTTCAAGGCTAATACAAGTTTGATTTAGCTTGAAAAGCCAAGAAAATTGAAGCCTTCTGCATTTCTATCAGTAGCTGGAAATCCAAGGCAAATAACTACAATCTGTTCTTCTCTAAAATATAATATGATAACTAATAAGACTTTTTGAATAAAATATCTATCTAGGAGTGTCACCATACTCAAGATAATTTTAAGATGAGCTTCTTATTTAAATGTAGAATTTTTCTCCCCTACATAATGAGACCTTATAGTTCTTTCCGCTGAAGGAACATAGGCTTCTACTATAAAACCTGAAACTCTGAGCTCATTATTGTCTCATCTGAATTTACACTGAAGATATACTTCCTTAAATGAAAATACAGAAGTGATTTGTTGGGGCTGGAGAGATAGCTCAGTAGAATAAGTGCTTGCCTGGCAAGTGCAAGGGCCTGAGTTCAATCCCCAGTTCCCCCCACCAAAAAAAAAGTGACTTGTACTAAAACAACACAAATAAATACTTTAAGGGAAATTATAAACATTTTAAAATAAAAAATCTATGAGACTTCCTTCAAATCAAGAGAGTTAAAAACACTTCAAAGTTATAACTGACATGAAAACCATACTCAGTAATTCTGGATGCAGAATTTCTTAAGACGCTAAGACATGACAACACTTTACAATGGATATAAATAATAAAAACCAAGAGCTTTTGACTATCTTTAAACTGGAAAGGTGAAATTGTGGTATTTCTACATATTTTACTGCCTCACTTCAGAACTCCTACAGGAAAATATCTCTAGAGATTTTTGGTATTTTCTTTTGCCAGCTCAGTCCACCCTGAGGGTGGGGCTGGCACAGCATATGGTGCTGGGGATGGAACTGCAGTATCCTGCACCTGCCTAAGCTTGCCTATGCTATCTTGATGGCTCTGTAGTTCTTGAGTCTAATACTATGTGGACCATGGGTTCCACAAGTCCCCACATAGCCCACATAGATTCTGAACACTGTATCTAACATCTCTGAAAATATTCTACACAACACATAAATGAATAGGTCTTGTAAGTAATATATGGTATCACACAAGATTGCTTTCCTATAGAAAAACATTATACTAAGGCACTTTATAACAATTACATGAACCACACCCATAGAGAGTATTAATGTAGATTTACTTTGGCCTTACTGAAGAGTGTGAGTTTTTTAATGAATGCAGAGATTCTTCAAATAACAATGGCTTGTGCTAAGTTGATTCAGTCCCTTATCTGAGAAGCGTTTATAAAGGGTTTACCTTTTGCCAGGTTCTGAATTAATCATATGAATAAGACATGGGTCAATGAAATACAGCCCCTTTTGGAACTCTTAAATATTATAGCAATGACAAATGACATGAAGAAAAGTAAGGAAAATTATCGTAGATTGAAGCCCAAAGCACTGTAGGGAGACAGAGGTAGCAATCACCATGGGACCCCATTCTGGGGGCAGTGTTTAGATACAACCCTGCAAAAGACAGAATTGATTTTGGTACTTAATGATGAATGAACAGTGCAAACCAATAAAGTATCACCTGCATTTACATGGAATCATGGACAATACTTGGGACTTTCATCATTATATGTGGTTCAGAAGGCCCACTGCACACAACATGTGAAAACAAGTGACAGGAAATAGATTCTGGAGGGAAGCAAAGTCAGATCATGTTATGTTAAAGAAATTCAGATTGCTTCTGAAGGTGCTGGGAATGATCCAGTTGAATCTGTGATTTAAGTTGAAAATTTATGGGAGCATCAAGAATGATATGGTTGATTGAATAGATCATTACCATTTGATATTGTATATACCACTTGCTTGCTGGAAAAGTCCACAAAAAAGTTCCATGGCTTACTCCTTAACTGTGACAGAGGCTCCTAATTGCCTATGAAATATGTCCTTTCTTTTCCATCACTACTTGTAGAACCATAATTTTACATGGTGTGTACATGTGCCAAACTAAAACCTTACATTTAACCTAGAGACTCATTTGAAGCCAAAGATAAGTAACCAGTGTTGGGCCCAATAAGATGCGAAGGAAAGTCCACTGGGAAGGCTTTCTGCAAAGCTGGTCAGCTTCCCCATTAAAAAATAGATACAGAGCTAATGCATGCCTTTCTGTTCAAACCCTTTGTTTTTTTCCTGAAACATGACAGAATGTCTAAAAGTAGAGCAACTATGCCCTGAACCTCAGGACTAAGTTAATATGTAAGAAATAAATTCTATTTGGTAAGGTTCTGTAGTCTGATTTCTAGGACATAAAGCCAAAGCTAAGGCTAGCTGACTCAGAAACAAAGGAAATTTTATGAGTAAGAGTAAGGCAAATGAAATTTAACACTAAAATTTAAAGTTAAATTCATTTTAAAAAACTAAAAAAAAAAAATAATCTTGTTGAAGAAAGGGAATGACTGAGAAGATTTACTAGACCCTTTACTGTAGCTGATAGCTCTGGGAGCCTCAGCTTTACTCTAAATCAAGCTCACCACACATTGACTTGGTAGGAATTAAAACCATGACCGTTCTGCTCCATTTTCTCCTTTCCCCATTCTGCTGTCTTCCTCCTCCTTTTCTTTCATTTCTTTAGATTTCTTAAAGATTAAGAATCATCCTGGACTGGTCATCCTTGATGACCTCCCTTATAACTGGACAATACTAACAAATAAATACTAAACATATTGAAGTTTCTTGTGATACCCAAACAAAAAGCTTTGTCTTCCATTGCTTGCTAATACATATCTCACAGCAAGCCATTCCAAAATATATTTTGTGCAAAATTGGTTTTGATAAAAGAACCATTTTGAACCACAGTCACAAGACTCTATTGTTTTTGCAGTTCTGGGGACGAAACCCAGGGCCTTGTGCACGCCAGAGAAGCACTCTAACACTGAGCTACAGCCCCAGATCCACCAGTTTGCTTCAGAGGAAAGGAGAACTGCCTAGAGGTCAGCATCATTCTAGGTTTAAGCCAAAAGAAATTACCATCGATACTTGAGTTACATTTTAGAGTGTGCCAGACCTACCCTGTGAGACTTGGAAGCCTGAATAGAGTGGACAGGTCCCCTCTTCCCTTTCAGTCATTGTGTTCCTATTGGCGTTTCTGGGAGCCTGGCCATTCGTGGAGGCTAACATGTGGTTCCCAGTCATTCAGCTTCCCTGCACATAACAGGAACTGCTCTGATTATATGTGGGCTAATGCTGACACATTGTGTTGTTCCAGCTAAGTAATTCCAAACATTCACATCTAAGCTGACCTACATTACCACTCTGGCTGCCAGATGTTGCTGTGAGGAGCTGTCTCCTCTGCAGCATCATGATCCTTGATTAAAGTAGATGAAGGGCATTATATTTACTTCATCGCCCTTATGTGGAACAGTGTTCTGGCTATTGATTACATCTAGTCAGCTGCTGGAAAGAATAACCACGACTATAAGAAACACTCTAAAAGTTCAATTGAGCAAACTTTTAAGACAACTTAACTGATTAATTTTAACTAATAGTGGGTCAGACTGACCTGCACGGACAAATTCCCTCTGACATTACCTGCTTTTATTATGATCCAAGAGTTGGTAAAGTCACTTCTGAGAAGTTGGCTTATGCTTGGATCAGGATGACAAATAGCAAGACTCATGTCTATATTATTGCAAAAGACGAGACTTTATGCATAACATATTTTACCTCTACCTAGTTTCAAGCTGGTTTGATTGGTTCCAGATGCTAAAGAAAGGAAAAGCAGAAAGCAAGCCACATAAAACTTTAAATATCTTTTTATTTGTACCTGTGTAACCAACTAAATGGTCAGAATACACATTGAAAAAGATTCACCATAAAAACTGTTAGTCAATAGGCTGGCCAGATAGCTCAGTGGAATAAAGCACCTGCTTAAGCAGGGCATAACAGCCAGGGTTCAATCCCCAGAATTCCATGCCAGACCCGTCCCCAGGGGCACACTGAGATGGGGATTGAGATTAGGTGTGGTGGCACGCGTCTGTAATCTCAGTGCTTGGGAGGCTGAAAACAGGAAGGTCACTACGAGTCCAATCTACATAGTGAGACCCTGTAGATCCTGTAGACCCTGTCCTAAATACATTTTTTAAAAAACCTGTTAGTTAAGATCTACCACAGAGCAATCTCTGGAATGATTAACTATGAAAAACCCTAAGCTGATTTAGGATGGTAGAGTTTTCATAGGTAGTATAAGAAGAAACATGGAGAAAAAGGCTGGGGAGATAGGAAGTGGTCTAAGTACCTGCCTGGAAGGCTCAAGGATCTGGGTTTGATCCCCGGTACCACATGCCATGCCATCCCAGAGCCTAGGTGCACTGTGCTGACCCCAAAACTGGGCAGGGTGGCACACACCTGTAATTCCAGTGCTGGGGTGACTGAGACAGGAGGATCATTATGAGTCTGAGCTGCATAGTGAGAACCTATACCAAATAAATAAATAAAAGAATTTTTTTAATTGTTTAAAACAGAAAAATAATGGAGAAAAAAATTTTAAAAGCATAATAATTTTGATTTGAAAAGCTGTGCAATCTACAGCTTTGTAAACTGAAGCCTTCTAAAGTTAGAAAGTTGACATCTGTGTGGACTTGACTATAGAGGAAAAATCAAAGTGCCTATGTGAGATTTCTAGAAGGTTCTCAATGCGCTCATCCTAGATCTGGTGAAGAAGAAACAACTTAGAGCCTAAAATTCCATGGCAAATACACCAAAAACTATCAAATATCAATTTCAGCTGACCTTCAGTATTGAGAGAATCAGCTAGCACTCTCCACTGGGAATTGACCCCCAAAGTCATTGACCGGTAACAACTTCCACAAGTGGGAGTGGGTGGACAGGTAGCAAGCATACGTCCTACCTGAGGCAGAGTTCTGACCACTGCTCTTGAGTATAAATTTCCTAGTTCTTTGTTTCTTACCTAAAACCACATAAACAAAATTTTAATGGAATTTAAGAAATCTAGATTTTATGTTTGCCATCTACTCTACCATAAAATCTCCAGATTTTTCTGATTTTTTGTTGTTGTTTTGTTTTGTTTTTTCTTTGTACAACATCCCTTTCCATAGCAACAGATTAATTTATTTTTTGACAGTGATCCATGATATATTTTCTCAATCAATTGCTCTACCTTAGAAACAGAAGTTCATTTATGGATTAATGGGGACATAGACATCTAGAATTTCTGAAAAATTAAACAGAGGATAGGTATCCTTTACTTATGATGGGGATATATCCTGATAAGCCTGTGTTAATTTGAAAATACAGCAGGTAAAAATGAATTTAATAGGCTTCTGCTGAAAATTATAGGTTAGCAGCACAATCGACACAGACAGTGGGATTTCCCCCCAGCCCCCAATCACATGGCTGAACCAGAGCTGCACCTTGCTACCAAAGCTGGGTTTTCAGAGTAATACATCTAATACCACCAACCTACAGGAAAGATCAGAATTCAAATGCCGGAAGTTCTCAGTGGTCTAAAGTGCCTGCTTAGGCAAGCTTAGGCAACCACAGGGGCCATGGTTCAATCCCTCGTACCACATGCTGTGCTAGCCCCACTCCCAGGGCAGGCTGAGCCAGCCATAATGAAAGAAGAAAGAAAGAAAGAAAGAAAGAAAGAAAGAAAGAAAGAAAGAAAGAAAGAAAGAAAGAAAGAAAGAAAGAAAGAAAGTTAAAGAAAGATTTTAAAAATTAGCATTCATTCATGGCTGGGGAAATAGCTTGTTCAGTAGAACAAGCGCTTTCTTGGCAAGCACAAGGTCCTGAGTTCAATCTCCAGTGCCACAAAAAAAAATTGAAAACCAAATGTAAGCAAGTGAGTGAGGGACCACCTACAATTGAAATTAGCCAGCTAATTTGTTAAACCTTAACTTAAGTTATAGTTAACATTGCCTAATTTCTTGTAGTGAGACAGCAATACTCACAATACTCTAGAATATACGCCAGGAATCTATTTCAATAAATATTGATCAATTATTGCTTCTGTGTTAAGTAGTATTCTAGGCATTACATGGAGGGAAGAGGGTTATTATGTACTTTAAAATGGACATGATTTTATATCTGTCTTTAAAATGTTATGATTTGGTAGAAAATATCAAATATTAAACAAATTAATTATACTACACAATTTGATAGACACAAAACAATAGTTTTGCATAGAGTTTGTAACTAAGACAGAAATTATAAAATTTCAGAAAACTATTGTTTTTTAACTTAAGCACATACCAGAAACATTTCAAATCAGCCAGCAAACTCAGTGAATCAAGAATAGGATTATCAATGGCTGACACTGACAAAAGATCTACAAAGTGCTGTACATGGTTCCATGGTAAGTGCTCAGGGAATTTGACTGACTTTGTCAGATACAAAAATTACATTTTTAGTTATGTAGGTCTTACTTTAACTTGGTCTTAACCATCCAGCAGAAAAGTATAATCACAAGGTATAAAAAGTAATGCCATACTAATATGCTGAGCTATAAAAGACTCAAGTCAACAACTTCTCTGACAATTGCCAGTTCTGCTGATAACCCACTACTGTTATGGACTATTGGTCCCCATTGGGTTATTTTGCTGAATTCAAGTACCTACAATCTTTAGACTGGCTTCAAGCCTGAAAAGGTCCTTTAAAGACTTCCCTAAATAAAACTTCTCTGACTGCAGTGGAACACTCATCTCTGACAAAACAAAATGAAAAGGGAAATGTGTTGGGTACAAAGAAGTTAGAAAATCAATCAAATATGTGTAGGTGGGACTTGGCCCAGGGTCTAAAGCAAACAAGCTCCCTCACTCCTGAGAAGAACACCCCTGTCTGGTTAAGGTTAGCTGCCAGTTGCTAAGCAACCTAGTGTCATGCATCACTAATTTCACGAAAGTGTAAATAAAGGGCCATTAAAAAAAAAAAAGAAATAGGATTAACTTTTTTAAAAAACTAAAAGAATATTAAAGAAAACAGGTGAAGGATAAAGGGATAAACTGAAGGTGGAAACAAAGAAAGTAAGGAAGAATAATGCTCATATGCAAAGACGTGGGAAGGAAATATAACTAGTCATAAAGCTCCACACGAGAAATGCTTCTAGAGAGAAGAAGCAGTAGTTTCAAATATCACAGAGAAATCAGTGACAACAGGACCTGAGAGTAGACATTAGCCCTTGCAAGACTGAAGCAATCAGGAATCTTTTTGGAGGAAGATAGCAACACAAACCAGATTTCTAGAATGTAATGGAGGTCACCAGGCAATAAAGACACACTGCAAAATAAAGATGACCACAGTTTTGCTTCCTTCATAAGAGAAAGGAATAGCATTGTCCTAAAGTTACATACAATCCCCTCAATAGTTATTTCTTCCTGAATAGCATACCCTGAAGAATTCTAAACCTCTTTCTCATCAAATCAAAAACAATCAAATAAAAATTGTGCGAGGAGCTTGAAGTTTGTTTGAAACATCATCTTTCCACTCTGCTATCACAATCTTCTCAGTTGCTCCAGGCAGCTTAATACTCAGTTCTGCTTAGCAACTAAATGTTGAATAGAAGAGTCATCCAAAGAGCCTTCCAGATGGCTGTTATGACTAGAAACTATGGAAATGCCCAACATGAGTCAAGAGAAGAAATCTAGAGAGATCAGTTCACTGCCTCATCCATAATTTACTGATACCTCCTAAGTGCAAGACAGTCCATAGGAAACTGAGTCAGAAGTAGATGTAGTTCCAATTTCTGTCCCCAGTGTCAACAATCAGGCATCTACCAAGAGAGAAAACAACTTACAAGAAAATAATTGCAATGATTAGGAATTCTTGTCCTTACCCTCCCTCCCTCTCTGCCTATAATCCAGACCAGTGTATCTGTCTGTGGTTTGGATTTCGCCTTCCCCACATCTCACTTCTCAGGTGTCTTGGGCACACGCCACCATCTCCCTGTGTACCTCCTTCCCCCTGCACTGCCATGGTGTGAGACTCCTGCTACGTCCAGAAGCAGGATGGCCCCCGGGGTGGGCTTCATGTGGGTGGGGATAATAAGCATGGCTGGGAAAGCGGTTGTGCTTCCACAGAGCACATGGCTGAGACTAAAGAGAGCCAGGTTCCTGGCTTTGCTGTTGAAGAATGTACTTACGTGCACAGCAAAGAGGAAGTCTGGAAAGAACTCAGAAGTTCTGCCTACAACTGCAACAAGATTCTTTATCTATTCAAGTGAACATAAACATTCTGCATATGCACGTATGCACATGTATGTTTCCCGGTGACATGTGGAGAGGACTAAGAAGCACTGGTTTCCCACTGATAATGATCACATTGCAAACCCAGGTCTTGGAACCAAGGCTTCTTTCTGATTCCAGGGTCAAGGCTGGGAAACTATAAGCCAAAGAGTCACTTGGAAGAGAGCTTCTGCTGCCCATCTCTGGTACGTGTTTGAGTGTCAAACTGACAACACTGTAATAGATTTGAAAAAAACCCATGACTGAAAATTGGAATCTGTGAGACCATGCTGGTTAAATTAAAAATAAATAAATGGGAGGAGGAAGCTCTACCAACAAATCAATGTAGCAGGTAAGAGAAAAGTCGACATTTAGCCACTGTGATACTAGTGATTGATGCAGGTTCCTATCAATAAGAAGTTCCTTGAAACCAGGAGTGATGGTGCACGCCTGTAGTCCTAGCACTGGGGAGGCTGAGACACGAGGATCACTGTGAGCCTGAGCTGTACCAAAGAAATAAGTGGTTCCTTGGTTCTGTGTAAAGGCTGAGTGAGAAGAAGATATGGGCATAATATTTGGCCAACATACCTGCAAAATATAATAAAGAGTATTACTGCACAGAGAAACGGGGGCTTCCCACAGTGAAGAAACCTAGCAGGCCCCAAAAGGAGCAGGCAACAGGTTATTGTCACCCAGGAATGTCCCTGACTGTGAAGAGAATAGCACCATTTCTAAGGAAGGGCTCTACCACTGAGCTGTATACCAGCCCCAAGATCACATTATTTCTGTAATGTTCTGGCCGTGAGAGTGTGTGCAGAGCCCATAGTTTAGGAAACATGGGACAGACTGAGGCTAAGTGTCATCCTATAAGCAGAATGTAGAGCCTGTGCTGTCTAAAATGATAACATGAGAGTTGGGGGAGGGGGAATGCCTGGGTGTCAAACTGGAGGCAACTGAAGAGGTAGAATGTAACTCATTTCTGGGTGAGATTTGGGCCCAAGATTCCTCAAAGATTTGTTGAACAGCTGGAGAGATATGAATAGGATTGGTGGATTAGATCGGAGTATTGCTTCAGTAAGGAGTGACAGAGAAAATGTGGTTAAATGCCAGAGATTTCAATGAGGGGATGAGGGGATACAAAGGAGGTCTTCATGATGTATTTTTTAATTTCTGTATGAGTGTGAAACTGTTTCAACATTCAATCATTTCAGTTATTTTTTATTTGATGAATCCATGAGCTTTTAAAAATGAATATATAAAAACTATTACAGAGAGGTGTCAGGAACAAAGCTTAGTCCACAACCTAGGTAAGTTAACTGTCTTCACTTCTCCCTCACTTAACTGAATTTCCAATTCAAGCCCTGGAGTCTGACAAGAATCACAGAAATTTAATATGGGGCAGTCAAGGGACTCCACGCACCAATGTTCAGAGAAGTGCACCTAAGTTCTGAGCTCTAATAATTTCCAATATTGAAAAGTAAGGGGGAAAAAGAAAAAAAGCCCTCAGTCTCACTGACAGTGACAGGCTCCATCCATCCCCCATCTTCATCCCGCCCTGCCCCCAACAGTGCACACAGCGCTGCAAGGAAACTTTCCTCCTTGTGTTTCCGCCAATCCACTGCCTGTCGGCCACTCTCGCTGCCCAAGGCACCTTAGCATCACATAAATCCACCTTCTATCATAAACTACACACACACAAAACTCAGGGTTAAGCACACAGTGCAATTTCTGGGTAAACGCATTGAGCTTAACCTTCTGCCACCACAAGGGAATGAGAGCACAAATTTTAAAATGTAACTGAATGACAGAAAAACTCACTTTCTTGCACACTGAAGTCTGTCATGTGGCCAAAAGTACTGGAAGGAGGAGGTGGAGTTCCTGCCTGGCCTTAGGACTCAATGCTTACATTAAAATATTTTAGAGAAAAGCATCATAAATAGTAGGGATGCTTCCTCTCCTTACCACCACCCCTCCCTGAGATAAAAAACAGTCTAAAAGAGACAGAAAACCTCCAGAAGAGAAACTGTAGGAAATTGCTATAGAGATGCATCCTGAACTCTGAGTTGATCCACAAAGATAGCAAAACCCCAAGTCTCTCTATAGGTTCTGTGTCAAATAACCTGTACCACCCTTCCCCAGCAGTCTTGTGCAGATAACAAAGTCCTCTAAAAGCAATGGTGGCTTGGTGCATCCTCTTTAGCCAAACATGGAAATCACAGGCATCTATACTAATCCTCAGGCCCTTACCCCAGCCAGGGCTCTTGAGCTCTAGCAAATATCAGAATTACTTTGAGGCTTCTTTTAAGAACAGATTTTAGAATCCCACCCATGGAGTTTCTAACTCACTTCATCTGCCGCATGCCAAGAACCAAAGATTCTCATTAGTCTGCTCCCGTGCTCCCTTCCCACCACCCCTGCTTCAGGAGGTTGAACACTGGTTTCAGATCCATACTTTGAGAGGTACTGCCTGGGTGTCAGTAGCTTTAGCCTCCCTCCTGTACATACAGCATTGAGAATGGCCTCATGTGGTCACCTCACCCTAACCCTGCAGGAGGAAGCACAAGGCATGCCCCCCTGCCAGGGTGGATCCATGAATCTCACAGTGGTATTGGGGCAATTCTGGGACTTGAACACTACCGTGCTAGAAACATGTAGCTCCAGAAATTCCCAAGGAGATGTCTGTCAATTACTAGAAGAGAGACAGACAGGCCACAAGGTATCTCTATGGCCAGGGGACGTCAAAGAGGAGACAGCACTTTCTTTGCACCTTTGCCCTCCATCACTCCAACCAAACCAACACAGTCATGACCCAGAAAGAAAGAGAAGGAGCCGTGGGAATCACTGTTGGAGACAAGAGAGCTGTCATTATCTTAGCAAAGTGGGGACTTAAAATAGAAATTACAATAAAATGTAGACAAATTTAAGAGTTGTGGAATGATTACTTTTTCTAAAAGGAAGAGACAAGGTTATTTTTCATGGCTGGGATAGAGGGAGTGTGAAACAGAAAAGGAAAAAGAAGAGAGGTGTAGTTTTGAATGCTGGCCAAGGGGACAGTCATGGAATTGACCGGTGCTCAGTTAAAGGATTACTCATTGGAGTTGCAGGGCCAGGCCAAGCTGGAAGCCATAAACTTGCTGTGGCATCAGTTTGCACAGTTGTGTGACTTTTGTCCACTATAGGGCAGCCTCACCATGGCAGCAGGAAGGATTATGTATGTATTGATCCAAAGGTGGAATTTTGTGGCCAGGTACAGCTAAAAGACAATCAATGAAATAAGCTAAAGCTCTTGAAGGTTATTTGAGAAGGTTAACTATTAACTCGCACTGAAAAAGATTGCCAGTCATTTAGGTTTAGAGAAGGTAGCAGATCAGTAGCAGAGGGCATCATAAAAATGTTCTGCCAAAAGGGAAACGTATTCAGAGTCAGCCTCACTATACAGCTAGTGTGGAAGCGGGTGATGGATACAGAAACGGAGCAATAGAAAGCCACAGTTGGAGAACTGAATAACCCGAAGAGAACACTTTGCTTCATTTAATTTGAAGGCAAATAATGAACTCAAATTGTGCCAGAAAGATAATCCCTGCATTAGCTTTCCGGGTACTGGACCCAGGCGACTCCACAATAGAAAGAGGAGCAGCTTTGTTCCATCAGATGTTCCATCTGACATGGAATCATCCTGACGGGAAGCTGTGGCTGCTGAGGGCCAGGGACAGAGCAGGGGATCACAGCCAGAAAGGAGATCAGGGGCAGGACCTAGACTCCCAAGGCCACACCCCAAGACCCAGCAGACCCTACCAGGACTGGTTGTGTCCCAAAGCCCATCGGGTTGACGTTTTGCCCCAACTGCCACAATTCCTTTCTGTAAGAGGAAAAATGCAGTTTGAGGAGATAGCTTGGCAGTCTAAGTGTCTGCCTGGCAAGTGCAAGGACCTGGGTTCTGTCCTCAGTACCACATGCCAAGCCAGCCACCGGAAGTGGACATGGTGGCACACCTCTGTAATCCCAGTGCTGGAGAGGCTGAGACAGCAGGATCACTATGAGTTCCAGCTGTGTAGCAAGACCCTATACCCAATAAATAAATAAATAAATGATTTTAAAGAGGCAAAATGCAAACATATACAAGAATTATCTTTGCCAGTTTTAACTATTTCTTAATGCATTTTGTACAGGGTCTCACTACACAGCTCAGACTTGTAGTAATCCACCTGCTTTCAGTCTTCCCACTGCTGGGATTACAGGTGTGTGCCTCTACAGTGGGTCTCTGTACCTGGCTCACTGTGCAGGCCAGGTTGTGTGTGGGGGGCAGCATGTAGTGCTAGGAATCCAACCCTGGTTCCTATGCTTGGCTAAGCAGATGCTTAGTCTGCTGAGCATTTTTGCCAGTTTTTAATGAGACTAAAATATGAATGATGCTATAGACAGACAGACAGACAGACAGATAAATTAGCTGAGCATTACATCACACACCTATAGTCCCAGAACTCAGGAAGCTGAGGCAGGAGGATTGCCAGGAGTTTGAGGTCAGCCTGGGCTACATATTGAGACCAAGGTCAGCCTGGTTACAGAGTGAGACCCTGTCTCAAAATATTAAAAAAATGAACTAGATTAAAATTCAATGCATTTTTAAATTATAGCTTGAACAGCTAAATTATTTAAAGTTATCCAAATCATTGAATATAATCTTCTTAGTACATAAGATATTTTCAAGATTATTATCTGGAAAACTTCTTAGAAGCTTTACAGTGATAAATAATTTTAAGAAGCAAAATAATTTTAAGGGGCTAGTTCCTTCTTCACTTATCAGTAAACCATGAAAAAAATTTAAACACTTCAAATTGTGAATATTTATGAAGTGCCATATAATGTTTTGATATACATATACATTGTATAATCTTCTTTTTTAAGGAAAATATTGTTTCTAAAATTCAGTTTTTAAATTTCAGTTTTGCCTGCTGTACTGAGGCTTGAACTCAGAGCCAAGCTTCCTATCAAGGAGCTACATCTCCACACCTTTTTTGTTTTTTTCTATATTT
>PVKN010021403.1:0-15546 GCA_004027915.1 Capromys pilorides
ATTCTTTGCAATTAATGACAATTTTAATTTCTATTAAGTATACATCTACCAAACTGTCAACATAATAAGTCATGCTTACTTCATCCATACTACCCCAAGTAATTTTCATTTCTCACCCATTATGCAGTTTTCTTCCAGGATCATTGTAAAAATGATCACATTTTATTTCTACTGACTTTGATGGTTTTGTTCTGAATTTATTGCTTAAAATGCTGCCTAAAGACAGAAAAAGATACCTTTTACAGTATAATTATCTGAGATGTCTTATTTAAATAGTCTTAAAATAGATTTCTAGGATGACACTAATCTAGTGCTTTCTTTTCAGGTTCTCATAAAACACGCTATACAATAATTTTCTTTTTATAGTTAATTATGCTTGTGTGACAAAAGCCATAGGGCCAGATAAAAAGAAGAGTTCCTCATGAATTCACTGCATTATGCAGAATCAGTTTTTCTCTGTTAAAGTACAGTTTGTTTTTAGTGAATAAACATACATTAAAATGCCTTTGACTTGAGGCTTATTTTTGAAATATTTTCCAAGTAAAGCTTGAAGTCTGAGAAATTGTTTTCATTTTTTGTCATGTGTATTCAGTAACCACAGCCACTGCCATGAAGTATTTAATACATGATCAAACTGTTCCTTATCATCAATTTTACAAGATCGCAACCTCACACACATAGTGAAGGAAACTTCCATTTTATTATGCGTATCTATTTTAGCAGTAAAAATGATATTGGATTTTGAATCTGGGAATACCGGCTGTATTGCTTCCTTTGTTATGGAAACCTGGATTGAATTCAGGCCCTTGTGCTTCTCAGGCAAGTGCTTATTCTACTGAGCTATTTCCCCAGCCGCTACTGGCTGCATTACTTCCTAACAAACAACTATTCATGCATTTTATGCACTGATTTACCTTTCTCTGATGCAGCTTTTTCATTACTAATAGTAGGTAATTCAAATATTTGACAAAATTAAAGTTATTTAAAATATGGAGTAAATTCACAGCTGATCAATACATGTACCAGTGATGACACCTGAATGTTAAATCCCCATATCACAGTTGGTTTAATGAGGGACACCTCACTTTAAAAGTGAAAACTCACACAAGGGACTGAGTTCAATTCCTGGTACCACAAAAAATAAAAATAAATAAATAAATAATGAAAACTCAGCGAACATTTGTGTACCTATTACTGACTTTTCCAGAATATAATTCTTAGAAACTTATTTATTTATATTTATTTTTTTCTTTGTGTAGGGCCTCAATGTACAGCTCAAACTCATAGCGAATCTTCTATTTTCAGCCTCCCCAGCACTGGGGTTCCAGACTCCTGCCACATGTTCGGACTCAATTGCTGGCTCAGCGAGTCCAGGGAAGGAACTGGTGTGTGGCATGTGATGCCAGGGACTGAATCCTATCCCCTGTACTTGCCTAAGCAGGCACTTAGTCCACGGAGCTAGCTCACCAGCTCTGATCCTTAGAAACTTGAAGAATATACTACAGATGAATGACTTGCTATTGTTTGGTTGATAGGACTTGTCCAATTTCAATGACTCATTTCTCATTTACCTGGAAAAAAATTCTACCTCTACTGAGACTTCTTAAATCTTCAGACAAATTTATTTTCTCAACAATGTTTCTGGAAGATCTGAGCTCTTCGAGAGCTCAGCTAACATGTTTTGAATCTATATTTTATTGATCTTCTGTTTTTGAATAAGTAATGGCCAAGGAAATTATTCTAAATTTCCACATATTTATTGTACAATGAATAATGCTTTCAAGATGATTAAACTGAAATACAACTTTCATTACAAAGTGTTTCCAATTTAATAGTGCAGTATTGTCCTTGTGACAATGTCTTGATCTGATAGATGGAAGACATTGCCACGAGTGTGCAGGAAAATCACAGTTGGAAAACAGTGACCATTGGTTGTCTCTGAAAAAAATCTTTTGCACTCTCTCACTTCATGTTCACCTCACTTCACTTCATACCTTACCATTTAATATCAAGGAGTTTTAGGGCTCATTTTGAAAATGACATCATTACCACTAAATATACTTGCATTACATATTCCTCAACTTCAAAGTGATATTCTGTATTAGCATGTTTACTAGGTTGTACAATTAGAACGAGTAATGCTCAAATATTATCGTGGTGAACTGTTAAAATCCTTTGTGCTATTAATTAGTTGCAAATTGCCCCTCTCACAATTCTGTGTCAACCGTGTAGCAATTTGTGTATTTTGGATGAAAACTGACCTTTTGTGTCAGAATTGTATCAGGCAATATAATATTTTCAGAGTATGTCAAAACTTATAAAAGTTCTTTACCACCTGTGTGATGAAAACTATCCATTAAATATGTAGACCACAGTTCACTTATCTGTTCATTGATGATTTGATTGCTTCTTTTGCAAGTTCACACCTAGTATCAGCCTCCTATTTCCTTTTCCATTTCAGTTATAGTATTTTCTATCTCAAAAATACTTTAAATTTTTCTTTAAATTTACTTTTGCTGACTTTGTTATAGCATAAAATATTTTGTTCTTTCTTGTAGTTTATTATATATCACATAACTTAGCTGTTTGAATATGAGCTAAAATAACTGATTTGAAGATTTTTTTAGAAACATAGTTTCTTTAGGCATAATCCCTATTGATTGGTATTTTTCTGCATAGTTTTCATTTCTTTGCTTATATTCATGCTTTGAAGATTTTGCTTAAGCTAGACATTCTGGATATTAAATGTTAAACCCTGTAAATCAGATTTTCCACCCAAGGTTAGATTGCATGTAGCTCTTGTTTTGTGGCTTTTCTGGAGAAATTCAAAAGCTCTATTCATTAACATAAGTTGACCCTGATATCTCTGTTCTGTATCTTGTTGACCAGCCAGATTGTAAATTGCAATTGATTAGAACTGAAAAGTCTTCCGGGATGTACCATGTATGTGTATGTGTGTGTGTGTGTGTGTGTGTGTGTGTGTATGTGTGTGTGCATGCACATGCACATACGTGTGCACTGGAGCATACTTGAATAGCTTTAATACTCAGCCATGCCTTTGGAACTCTTCCTTAGACTTCTCTCCCATTAAAGTATTTCTGTATTCATTGAATGTGTACAGCTAGTAATTATTGTCTTTTTACCTCACTTACAGCTCTAGATTCTCATTTTTGCCAGTTGTTTTCTTTTTTTTTTTTATTACCAGTTATTATCTCAGAATGTTTTGGTGAATTACAAGAGGCTGTGATACAGACATTTATTCAGAGACAAACTAAATATTTTCAGGTCAGAGTATTTCATTCATTTCTTCACAGATACAATAAGGTGAAAATGCGTCATGATGGCCCTATGCAGATCAACTGGTTTCAACTGGTTTCTTTCCTGCTCTTTCTAAGTAGAGCAGCCCATATCTTTCTTTCACATGTTGAATCCCTCCATCAGGAGTCTGAGTTTCCTTCATTCATTTATTTATTTAGTTTGTTAGTCCTCAGTTATTTTTATGGTGTATGTTTGCAACTTTTAACGTATTTTCTATTCTTTTCTGGAACGAGTACCTTAGTGTAATGTATCTTTACAATTTTCTTCTCAGCTGTCCATTAAGTATATCCTCTGATCCAATTTCATATCTCAGAAAGTCTGACTTAAGATGTATCATTAGGTTATTTATTAGAATTGCTCTGTTTTTATAATGTGGATACACATTTCCATAAGTTTCCACCTCAGAACTGCTTTCATCGTATCTCAATTTGATATATTTTATTTATATTGTCATTGGTCTCTGGGAATTTTACATTTCTTCATTAACAGAAGGCAAGAAGAAGAAGAAAATTAAAATGTGAAATAATCTTTAAGGCGGCTGCATCCAATTAATAAACAAGAAGAAAGATGATGTCAGATGATTAAAAACTAGCCTGGTAAGTGAAAGTCTGGTAGTCACTGAGAGAGATTACCGAAACAAAAGGGACAGTTTACCTTCAGATATGCACCCCACAGTACACTCTAAATAGAAAGGAAGAATGTTCTAACAATTGTAGCATTCATGCACAACCATTAAGTGGGTAAGAACGAGACTTATGAGGAGGCATGAGAAGAGGTAAAGTAAAAAGGTACAGAAAGGAATTTGAATGGTAAGGGAGAGAAGCTATAGAGAGATTCTTTCCAATTAATGACAGAACAGAAACAGGAATCAAGAAAATTCTGTGAGACAGTACTTGGAGTGGAAGACCATGCTCAGACACTGCAGATGCACAGCCGTAATTAGTGCTCCTGAGGTCTTTCAGGCACTCATGCTCCTCCCTCCCTCAAGGTCTTCCAAATGAAACACCCTAAAATGGCAGGAAACCCAGTCTGTTATTCCTCAGTGTGACTGTATTTATTCTGGAGCCTAAATTAGCCCAGTTTTCTTCTGCCCCACTTCTATGAAGAGAAGGCCCTAAGAGCTCGCAGGGGACTGAACACTCTTCTGTGTTGGTGGCTGAGAACTTGGCTAGATCAGCTTGTGGCTGAATAAATTCAAATCAGTTGACCTAAAGTTCTCCCATAGAGAGAAGTGAGAAGCCAGACAATCCTTGAAAACCTGTCTCTTGTACCATCTGTAGGTGGGACCAAGAGGTGGGGCAAATATTTGCAAAATTCCTGTCTACTCTGAGAAAGCCGTTTGTGACCAATGCAGCTCTCACTGGTGGAACTGAAGGTGGCATGAAGGAATATCGTGTTAGGGAACATTCACCCCTAGCCTTCTTCTCATTCTCGAAGAAGTTCTCTCAGCCTCCAAACCCTCCCACCAAAACCCCACTTAGCAACACTCACTGATGGCTTCTTTGTTCAGACTGCTGTTTTTGTCCCATTGGGATTCCTCAAGTTCAGACCTCATCTTTCTTTGAGCCCATTGGTAATGTCCTTTTCCCAATCTCAGAGTTTAGTTTTATCCTATCACACTCACTTGTCACAGCACCCACTCTAACATTTATAGATGACAACCTTTCCTTCCCCTTGGCTCTCATGTTTTGGGATTATAGGAAATGCATAGAATTTCTGTACTTGGGCTGAGGCAGTTTCTCAAGGTGGCTTCCAGCCCTGACTCTGCTGGAACCTGTTTCCTGTTTGTTGTACCCAGGAGAGTGGAGGAGGCATTTCCATGACAATGCTGATCTGTACTCAGCTGGCTTTGGTCACATTACCTCTCTACAAGAGCCAAGCCTCAGTTCCCAAGCAGCACCAGTGCTCATGGAAGAATGCCGTGTCCAGCCTTTCACTGGGTGGGGAAGATTCCTATCTTCACTTGGGCCACTACTACCTCAGCACCAAATGTATTCTTTCAGTGAATTTCCTCATCCTAAGTACAACATTCTAGGTTTTTCCAAGTTGTTAGTTGTCCCTTGATGCAGTCTTGGGGCTCACAATATATCCCAGTCTGCTCACAGTCCTGTACCTGATGCTTTGCTTGAATAGCGCAAGGAATTTCCAATTCAGACTGCTTCCAGTCAGTCATGTGTTATTCCTATTAGTCTACTTCTCTGCTCCTTTCTGGACACAAGGTGCTAGGCTGCAAATAAAGATGTTCACAGGCTCTGTTCCCTTCAGCGGCCCTGCCTATTTTTTCTGCTGTCCTTTTTTTATCTCTTTGTTTTACATCCCTCTGCCTTTTGTAGCCATTTTCTTCCTTTTTCTGTTTTGAATATTAGAATTGGAACAAAATGTCGAGGCTCACTTGGTAAAATGTGAATTTCACAGAGATACTGAAACTGGAAATTAATCACTTCACTTCAAGTGGTGAAAGAAAACTTGGGTAAGAGTATATATGAGAACTACTCTGTCATGTGTATAAGGAATCTCTCCTTGCAAAGAGGTGAATCTATTCAATCTTTTACACGTGAAAAGGAAAAGGTAATTGAAAAGATTTACAAGGACTTTGAAGAGCTGAAGAGAGGTGAAGTTCAGACTGTAAGAAAATTGGATCCCAGAATTGGAGCATCTAGGTGACAGGCTCTCCCTGCATTACTTTCCCTTGCGGCACTGTCATTTCTGACTTTACCAAGATTCCTGTTTTTCCAATACTAAATTTGTATCACAAGAGGTAACTGAGAAATATGAATACTTGAGTTGTAAGCATCATTACAACAAAAGATGCATTGTCATACTTCCGCCCACACAGACCTTACTTTCTATTTATTTATTTATTTATTTATTTAGTATTTTAGGGAAGGATCTACAGGGTGTTCAGGGTCTAACTATTAAATCTGCCTGTTTATAGCCTCCCAAGAGCTGGGATTATAGGTGCGCGCAGCCACGCCATTTCAATTGCTATCTTAGCGTTCCCTGGGGGCGTGGTTGGCATGGCAGGCTAGAGAATTGAACCCCTAGCTCCTATGCTTCCTTACAGTTACTTTAATCTGTTGAGCTATTTGGTCAGCCCTTTGCTTTCTAATTGTTCTTGGCACTGTCTGAAGCACTTCTAGAAGCCTACTTTCCTAATACAGGGAGAGACTGTCATCTAGATGCTCCAATTCCGGGATCCAATTTTCTTAAAATCTGAACTTCACCTTTCCTCAGCTCTTTCTTTATAAGGTATGAGAAAATAGGAAGAGTACTGCTGCTACCTCCCACCCAGTGGAATGGCAGTGTCGTAAAAATACCAGGGCGTTCCCATCCCTTTATGTGTCACATCTGGAACTGTGCAACTTCTAGATCCTCCTCTAAATCAAAATGAGCAGAGGGGTCAACATCCTGAATCTGTTCAGGACATCGAGGCACCCACGACCATACAACAAGACTCTCATGTAAGAGGATGCACAGAACTGCTTCAGAAAGTGGGCAGAATGATGGAATAAGT
Organism: Capromys pilorides; assembly: GCA_004027915.1. Lineage (NCBI taxonomy): Eukaryota > Metazoa > Chordata > Mammalia > Rodentia > Capromyidae > Capromys > Capromys pilorides. The sequence continues at coordinate 6,833 of PVKN010021403.1, forward strand.
GTGGCCACAGGAAGCAGGAGTATTTTAAAGGCCACTCGTGGCAACAGTTTTAAAATAGTACATTTTAGAACATATACATAGCCACTGTAGATTCATCATGCCTCATGTTTGCAGCATAGCACCTAATAAAATCCTTCATGGAATCTATAACCCAATTACAAGTTACACTAGAAAACACATCATACATACCCAGGTGGAGGCCATTCTCAATTTGTTCTTTTTATTTATTCTTTCTGGGCTTCATTTGATTATGCATTCCTTCTTGAAATACTAATTTATCTACTATATGCCCGTAACTTGTAAGTGATGAGAAATGTCATCAATGGCACAATACCAGAAGCATCAGACCTCAAAACTATTGTACTGTATGAGTTTGTGTTTGACTCCAGCTCTGCATGTTCCCATGAAGCACAGGTTTGCCATGTAATTTCTAAGGGCTCTGCAGGCAAAAATTTGAAGGAGTAAACAATATCCAGAATACAATGTGCAGACAGGCAACCTAGAAAACAAATCTTTTTCCCTGTTCACAGGATCAAAGTCCAAGCCTCTGCAAGTCATGTAAACTATGTCTTGTTTCATCAGTTTTTTTGTTGGTAGAAAGTTCAGAAACAAAGGTGATGCTGAGCTTCTAGCCAAGTTATTCTGTGTTTAGTTCTAATAAGCATTCACCTCGCTATCTTTTGAAGTCATTGCACTTCCAAGCCAGGTAAAACTCCCATTCAGCAGTGTTTCGTTAATGGTCAGAGCAGAGAAGTTTTGTTTTCTTGAAAAGTTGGGTTATCAAAGGTCACGAGACATATATGCTGGCAGTCACTGCACAAGATTGATAAAGCTGTGCTTGACAACACATTAATTCAGCTAACATTATTTTTATAAGCTTAAAAGAGCTACTTTTTTTTCCTTTCCAGGTAAAGCTAATTTCACAGTGTGGCCCAGTCTGTCCTTACACACAGCACTTCCTTCTTAGCGATGCTGTCATTTCTAGCCACACTCAAAGGAAGTGACATTAATTTTATGTGTTAGTGCCTAATATAATGGTTTGTAGCTTCTCACTGAGAAGATTAGAAGCTAAGTAGTGCTAGTCATTAAATTTATTCATTTCAATCGTGACTATAAATACTCAATTTTATTTGATTTCTGTTGACAGTTCTTTCGTGTTCTGATTTAATAGCGCATAGATTGTGATGTTTCATATATTGCTAAACTTTTTAATTCCTAGCTTCACATTACATTTTATCATGTTTTAAAATAATTCTTTCACATTAATCTTATTTGAAATTGATTATTTCATGCATAATGGTTATATAATATTAATAGTGTGCACAATACACTTAAAATTTATACATATTTATGCATCATAATGATATGATTCTTATATAGACTGTGTTGCGGGGGTAGGTGTAAATGGAAATTTTTAAAATGTGTCCACTCTGCTCTCCGACTTTGGCTGACATTGACCCCAGTTGTAGACACAAGACTCAGCATGGGTCATTGAAAACATGCCACACCTCTGATCTCTGCTCCAGGAAATCAAATCTTCTAAATTATTTGTCTAAATATTTCTGACCCTAGGAATTGAATACAGGGCCTCACACAGTCTAAGAATCTCCTCTTCTCCTGAGCTGCACCCCGTAGCACTGGGGATATATAGCTATTTTTCCAGGCTGGAGTTAGATAATACATCTAACGAGGGCGAGGAAACTAAATGTAAGAGCAGCCAGGTAGTGATAAAACCATTGCATCAGAAATCAAATAAAGTCTAGCCTCCTTGCCTACAAACTCAATAAAATAAACCTGGTTGGATTAATATAGCAAGCAAATTCCTTAAGTTCCTCTACTAAATTTGCATCTAAACTGTTGTCAGATGTTAAAAACAATATCTCTTAGAGCTTTTTGAAGGTGGCTAATGCCATGTCCATCAGGGCCATTAAATCTGACTCAAATAGTCTTATGTTCTCAGTTCTCTTCCTCAGAAAGATCCTATCTTTTCAGGGGGCTCCTAGGATGAAATGTCTTTCTTTTTATATCCCAGTATTTCACAGCATGCTCTAGTAAGTTAATCATCAAATTGATTAGGTAATGATTCATGACACAGAAATGTTAAAGGACTAAAAAATACAGATTTTGAGGAATATGAGTATTTTATATGCCCCTAGAATGAAAAAATGCAAGTTATTTCATTGTAAAATGCACAGATTTTGACAAACATTTCATATTCAGAAATGCTAAAGATGATAGATACTCAAAGATGGTTTTATTACTTGAACATCTGTCTAAAACACTAGATTTTCCATCTGAGTAAACATGTACTCATTTCTCAGAGCTTTTAAAAAATTGAAAAAAACTGATGCTGTTCAGGAGAGAAATTTTAGCAATTGTTTTCATAATGGGATATAGTTTAAAAAGAATGAAATAAAATTGCATGATCCCAGGGAGACAGACAATGTATTAATTTTACTCATCATGATGATTTCTCCAAATCACAAGACTTTCTTGTCAGACAGACATTGACAGTGCAAGGAAAGTTAATGTTGATTTGGCTTCAAGGCATGACATTGGGTCTTGCTGGATAATTGTGATCTAAACTGATAAGCTAATGATTTAGGTAGAATTGAGGAAAGATGGTGATTTTTTCTTCCTAAATAAAATGAGAAAATTCTTTAGAAAAAATTTCAGGTCTTCCTGACACTCATGCCTTGGGCCAGATACACACACACACACACATGCACACACATATGCATGCAAACACGCATGCATGCACACATGTGTGCAGGCCAACTCAGACTTGTGGGATTCTGAATTTAAATTCCATGTTAAATGGTTACTCCTATGGACTCAAAGAAAGATGGGGCAGAGTAAGACAAGTGAGAGATTTCTCTTCTGTAAGGCAGGCTCTGTTGATCGCTGTGCCAGCCCTTATCATACCAGGCACTCAGTCCTCCACCTAGTGACCAAGTAGGAGGAAGGGAGGAAAGACACTAGAGTGGGAGAAGAGAGGAAATGGGCCCTACACCCTCTGACTTAGCACTTGCTCTTGGGAAACTCCTCACTGTGACCTCTAAACTAAGAGAAGAGGGTCTACAGGTAAACATTCATTTCAAAACTGCTAGCCAGCTCCAGTTTTGAAATATACTGAGCTTTATGTAAAGAACATTGCCAAAACTAGTCTTTTCTTTGGAATGGAATAGAGAAATATTTGAGAATTAAACCAAACAAAATACTCTCCTACTTCTGCAAGTAGAGTTACTGTACAGATATCCTGTTTTAGTCTGCAGTTTATCATTCTTGATTTGAAAATTCTGGAATATGGGAGGCTAAGGCAGGAGAATTGGTCCATGTTCGGGATCAGCCTGGGCTACAAAAAGTGAGCTCAAGGCTAGCCTGAACTTCATAGTGAGACCCTGTCTCAAAAAGATAAAAAAAAAAAAAATTCTGTAGTAGTTGGGGCAAATAAACAGCATCAGTGTATTCTGGAGGAAGACCAATTTTAAGGAATGAATGCAATTCATTGATGAACACAAGGGGTAATTGGAGTCTAAATCCCAGCCTCAAGCAACTCCTCTCCAGAAGCACAACTGAGCACATGCACCTTCTTATTCTGATGATTCATCAGTGTGGAGACTTTTGCCATCACTATAACATTGGAGTCTTTAGTCCTTGGACTGTGATCAAGGTTGAGTTATTTGAAAGATAAGATTGAGAATTGCTGACAAATAAGCGATTTAATGTACGAGGACTTCTGTATGAAACATAAGTTCCTTCTCTTATTGAATCATATCAAATATTTCAGCATTTCACTTTTCCACTGTGCATTGCATGGCTGTCTATCCACTTGAAGTGGGGGTTAATTCCACAAAGCCTAGGCTAAATCCCTGGGTCTTCTCACTTGGTCAAGGTCTTTACTATATCGTAAGGATTCTAATTAAAGCAAAAGCTAAGGGTAGAGTTTCATTTGGTTCTTCCCAAGTGTTCTGCGTAAAGACCGCACTACAAATCAGTTATCTCCCGGCCACACACACGCACATACACACACACAGTATAAGACACTGAAAATCAAGAGAGTCTCATCAGGCATAACTTATATATGAATTACTGTCTTCAAGATATTAGAGAATAATTTCCCCAGAACTTGATGTTCTGACAGAACATTTTCAGACTGTTAGTCATTCTATTTCTTTTTATGCCTTCTATACAACTTATAAATCCCACAAAAATAATATTTAAAAGAAAACATCAAGTAACTTGGAAGAAACATGGAATAATTATTGTGTTGTACACACTGAACGAGTTATACATTTAGAACATATCAAGAACATTACACATGAGTATGTCTGTGTAATTTTTGAAATTATAGCTTGTATACATTTTATTACAAAGGTGAGCCTATCAGCAGTTTTATTTCGTGTGAATATTTCCTTTCCTTCTTCTGGCACTGTAAGGTTTTATTCTAAGACATATTTAAGGTGAGAAAGTTGCACAGTACATGCTCATTTCCGTATTTGCTATGGTGTCCTTTCTCTCAGATTTTCTCTTGTTGCTTTGCCCCTTACAGCACCATGCTAGTAGTGAGCAAGTGATAAGGTCAAAAAGGAATTCTAAAAGCATGCACTGCGCATGTGAAAGATGAAAGCGCGTTTTGCTTCCAGTGGTTTTGTTTGTTTTTATCCTCATGACCTTTAAGTGATATTGGCACCCGGTGGTATGGCTGTGACTGGAGCAGGTTGAAGTTTGGGGCTGTCACTTATCATGCTGGTTCTCTAACCTACCTCTACTGCCTCCACACTCTTCTCATATACTTGATGCCTGTGGAGATTTCAAGAAAGTGTTTAACAGTACAGAAGTCTATGGGGCTAATAGGTTGAGTCCTTTACCGAGCTCACCCGATTGCACCATTGATTCTTGTGAAGATTGAAAAGAATTAAGCAGCAAAGCTACTGAAGTATCAATGGTGGTAATTTACTAATTAGGCATACTTATACTAATTTTCTGGAGAGCAGATGAAGAAGAATATCTAGAATATAAACAGTAATAACTTGATTCTGGAGTCTTTCTTCTGATTACAAAGTTTTGGATATCAAACAGAAGCTCTGAGCAAAATTTTGCTTCTACCTACAAACTATGCATCAGTTGGAGAACAATGCAGGTTTCACCTTTCCTACATGAACATGGATTCAGTCATCTTCCTGGCTCCATCACATGGCCATGGCTCCATCCAGTTGAGATTGCAATTATGCACAGACCTGCATGCTTGCTGGAAAGCTTTTCTGTATGCTTTTCAGTGCATACAGTAGTACTCGTGTTAGTTAACCCCTAGGGCTCTAAAGAAAGTTCAGAGCAAGAAGTAAAAAGAATGTGTAGGGCAGTAATGGAGGTGACAGGAATATGCAGAGCAAATGGGAATTCTAGTGCTGGATGCACTGAGTCAACTTGAGAAGTTTAGAAGTTTAATTGACTCTGCAGGAAGCCAGAATTCTCAATTTGTAAACATCCTCATCCCATGCAAGAGGAAGGCATGGACATTGTGTGTGTTCTACACTCCCAGCCCCAGGGTAGTTTATTTACATTGTAAGGAGGGGAGGGAAGCTTGCTAGAAGAGGCAGCTTCTGCCCTTCCTCTTGCTCCTCACTCTTCTCCTGCCATGAACTGCTGCTCTCTGCCATGTGCCACTTTGCCTGGGAGTCAGTGGAGTAACTCAACAAACGTTGAGTTAAAAAATTTTTTCTGCCTTCCTTCATTTTGAGTGTTGGCATTTTGTCCGAGCAATGAGTGAAAACTAACAGAGACAGTAACGAAAGGGTTTTAAAGACAATAACCATTGAGTTGAAGGAAATTGGAGAGAAGCACAAGTGTGGCCTTCCTGTCACTGCCTTGGTGTCACAGTACAATGCCATGTACTCAACAGTATTGACTATCTTGATGAACAAGATGCCATCAAAGTAGCTGATGTGCTAAAAGGAGTAATGATGCTAACAAACCAGAGGATGCAAACAGCGCAAGGGGTGCACATCTTTTTTTTAGTGTGGTTGAATAGGAAATGGTGAAAGGTGCTAGTTACAGTGAAGCTTTTCTCTGTGCAAAAGCCAGGAAATTATACAGTGATGCACTGCAAGAAAAATCCCATACAAGTGGAATTAGTAATGATCTGAAAGCCAGTAAAAGATGGCCTGGTAAATTTCATGAAAAAGTAGTGTCTTCAGTGTGATAAGTTCATTGTGAGTTTTCTAGTTCTGACAAGGTTCCTATAGATGCCTACAAGAAAGAATTCCCAGAATTTCTGAGAGAGAAAAGACACAGTGCTCACCAGGTGTTCAACTGAGATGAAACATAGTCCTTGCAGATGAAATATAGTCCAAACAGAACCTGTATCATGCGGGAGGAAAAGGAACTGCCAGGTCGCAGACCCATGAAGGACAGAGCGACCCTAATCTGTGTGCAGATGCAATCACTGATATGAAGATTAAGTCACTACCTGTGCACCACTGGCAGACCACTCATGCTTTAAAGAGAGGATGTGCACAAGGCCTCGCATGTGGTAGCCACTGCAGAAGCTTGGATTGCAAGGCAGTTGCTCATAGAAAGGCTGCAGGACGTGTTCACAGCCACTGACAACCACTGCCTGGATGGCGCCTTCAGAAATCCTGATGGACAGTGCACCAGTATCCTCTACAGCCTTGATGAATCATTAGGACCCTTAGTATGTATTCACACATCAAGTTTCTCCCTTAAACAGACTCCTCTTCCAGAGCCAATGGACCCTCAGGTGATCTGCAGCTTCACAAAGCTGTACACAAAGTTGCTCTTCAGCAGATGTTTTAATGACTCAGAGAGCAATCCTTGACTCTGACAGAGTTCTGGATGAGCTATTCCAGTGTTCTCCACTACCTCCCCTTTGCAGGTAAGCCTGAGAAGATGTCTTGTCCTTAACCTTAACCTCATGCTGGAAGAAACTGTGATCAAAATGTGTCACTCAGGTGATTTTTATGGGTCTGAGTCCAGATAGTCGGGGAGACTGTGTCCATGGAAAGGAGCTTGGGTCTGGACACTGATGGCACAGGCACAGAGGAGCTTTCTGAGCATCATAAGGAGGAGCTGATGACCAGTGATGAGCTTGCTGAGCCCCAGAGAGAGCAGCAGAATGCACTGGAGCATTCACAAAGAGAGGAAGACAGGCAGTGCTTAGCAGTGATGTGATAAAATCCGTTATGGAAAAAAGAAACGTGTGCCAGGAATTCTCTGAGAATCACCATCTCAGTGTAACTGCAATGAATAGAATGTTGAATCTGATGAACGATAGCATGTTCTCTCATTTCTGGAGGGTTATGTAGTATAGGAAAGATCAAGCGAAATAAGGTCAGTTTATTATCAAAGCTAATAGTACAACTGAGAGAGAAATCCCCTAAAGAAGATCTCTCCAAAGGTCCTAGTGGAAGGGGACTCTTCCTGCACAGAAAAACCTCCCCATCAGGCACATTCCTATCCTGCACACCAAAGTCACCTCACACAAGGACAGTGTTCTGTCTTCATAGTCAGCATACTGTACTGTAGTTAGTCTCACATTTTTGTGGTTAAAATATACATGTGGTTCAGAATGGGTTAGCCTTGGTTTGCACTGAATTTTATGAGCACACTTGATTCAGTTCATAACTAATTAGGATGGTAACTAATTACATTCGTGACCAGAATTTCAGGATGAATTTATGAACTTAATACAGTACAAAATTCTGCAAAACATGGCCACGTATTTGTGTTCTTGTGGGAACAATGGTTGTGGCTGTATTTGTCATCCTTTCCAAACAAAAGTGTTCATGTACCTGAGTTGAAGTTCAACTGTACTAAATCCAAACCAAAATTAAAAAATTAAAAACAAACAAACAACACCTACTCCAAGGAAATAACTTTGGCCACACTGCATTTAACACACATTTGTGTGTCAATAGTGAGCTGATTTTAAGATTAAGATTGAATTGAAAAATAAATTATTGACCCTGAGATTGACAATATCTATGACCTTGCAATGTTACTTTATATCATAAAGTTTTAAAATGATATTTTCAGTAATCCACGTCTCTTTTCCCAAAGCTATGTCATACCATGACTACACTGGTTTTGATCATTGCCAAATGGTACTCAGTTGTCCGTGTTTCACTGTTTCTAAGAAATCATTTTACTGGAAATTTTTACAATGCAATTAATAAAAGAATTTCACTGTCCTATGTATGTCCTATGTACTTATATGATCACCTGTGTAAGCACAGATGCAGATATTTATATTAATGGATGTGTACTTCTACCCCTACACTTCCAAATCTCTGTACTTGGAATGTTAGTAGACTTTTCAGAATAAATACCTCGTCACCTGTTACTATGTTTTATGTTTTGCAGTATCAATGACGATCATTGATGTAGATCAGATTAACCATAACATGAAATAAGCCTGGTGTGAATTTAGAAAGACTGTGTTTAGAACTACTCCAGGTTCAGCAGCACTGTCAGAAGAAGTTCAAGTGATAGTGGACTTCAAAAATTCACCATAGAGGCTTGAGGTTTATACTTCACGTGTGTATTTCCTCTTAGCCTTAAAGTGATCTTTTCATGGTCTTTTGTGACTATATGTCTTTGTCTCACAAATTATCCTTGTACATAAATTTGGACATATTTACATAAAAGGCAGCTGTTTATCACATGATACTCCCTGCTAGAATTAGTGCACAAAA
>PVKN010021404.1:0-15546 GCA_004027915.1 Capromys pilorides
TTGTTGGTTGGGATTTTTTTTTTTTTTTTTTTACATTTTTTTTTTCATTGACTGGTATTGAGAGTTTTTTTTTTTTTTTGTTTCTTTTTTGGTTATTTTTTCCTTTTTAGGAACCTTTCCTTTTCTTTTTTGTCTTCTATTCTTTTAAAGTAAAGATTCTCAAAGTAGATATTAATGGTCCCCTGAATCTCTGCTGGGTCTGTAGTAATTTCACCCTTTTCATTCCTTATTGCTTGAATTTGAGTCCTTTCTTTCCTCTTTTTGATGAGGTTTGCTAGAAGTATATCAATTTTATTTAATCTTTCAAAGAACCAGCTTTTTGATTCATTAATTCTTTGTGTTGTTTTCTTTATCTCAATTGAAATAATTTCTACTCTAATCTTTATAATTTCCTCCTATCTTTGGGCTTTTGTTTTTTTTTGCTCTTATTTGTTCCCATTCTGTTTTCTTAATGTGTGAGTTCAGAGCTATAAATTTCCCTCTAAGAACTGCTTTCTTTGCATCCCATAAATTCTGTTAGGTTGTGTTTGAATTTTCATTAAATTGTAGATATTGTTTAATTTCATCTGTAACCCACTGGTTGCTGAGAAGGGTGTTGTTTAATTTCCATGCATTTCTGGGGTTCTTGTAGTTTCTTTTGTCATTTATTTCCAGTTTCATTGCACTGTGGTCAGGTAATATACATGGGATAATTTCTGTTTTCTTGCATATACTTACGTATGACTTATGCACCAGTGTGTGGTTTATTTTAGCAAATGTCCCATGTGCAGCTGGAAATTTATTTTTTAAAGTTTTTAATACTAGGAGAAAATATCACACAGTCTTTTAAGTAGATTGTAAGTCAAAGATACAATATAAATCATAAAACACAAATTGAATTTAAATAATATTCAGAAAGTCAATTAAATATTAATTAAAAATTAAATTAAATATTTAGAAGTAATATTCCAAAATTAAAATTAAATCATGGTACAATTAAGAGGTCAGAATGTTTTGTATCAGTTGTTCCTATCTGTGATCCATTCAGAATACTCACATAGTATTTGAATAGGTTAATATGTACAAAAATATCAATTCAGAGAAAGTTTTCATGATAGTAAAGGATTACTAAGAATAAAACATAACATAAAGACTGGTATAGCAAATACATGACCAGAACTTCTAACAGTTTAGGGATAGGGTATCACACAAAGTTCTAGTATGTTGTGGAGATGGACAGTGTCCATGATTCTTATTGGTGTCCAGGTGTCACTTGTGGGATTGGGCTACTGATATTTCGTTGATCTCCACCCTGTAGATCTGGGCAGAATCATGACCCATAGGGTGTAGGAGAAGTCCATTTGAAGAGTATGCTGATGGAAATAATTTGCTGCTGTATAGAAAAGAATAATTTAAAGACTGCTATTGTATCTCTCTTTTTCTCCTGTGTTTGTTTACCCTATGTGGTGAGTTCTTTCCATTCTCCTTCATGGAGTTTTGGAGTTTTGATTCCTCTCTAGAATACATTTTAGTAGTCTGTGTAGGGTTGGCTTTGTCACCATGAAATTCTTTAGTTGTTCTTTATCATGGAGTATTTCACTTCTCCATTAAACTTGAAAGAGTGTTTTGCAGGTATATCAGTCTGAGTTGGAATTTGTTTTCTTGAAAGACTCATAGTACTTTGCTTCATGCTCTTCTTGACTTTGTGGTTTGTAAAGAGAAATCTTCTGTTATTCTGATGGGTTTTCCTTTATATGTGATCTGTTTCCTTTCTCTAGTGGCTTTTAGTATACTGCTCCTGTGCTGAATTTCTGGGATTTTGATATTATATGTCTGGGTGTGTTTTTAATTAGGTTGATGTTATTTGGAGTTCTGTGTGCTTCAGTTACCTGAATGTCAGATTGTTTCTCCATATTTGAGCTATTTGGCTGGCCCTCTCATGTGTGCAGTTGCCTTGTTTGTTTTTGGTCTTTTTGATTTTACTGGTTTTTTTCTTTTTGGTTGAATTGCTTCTTAGGGAAGATTTACTTTTTGTGTTTTTGGTACTGAGGACTGAGCTCAGGCTTCCAGCTTGCTAGACAAGCATTCTACCTCTGAGCCAAATCCCCAGCCCCTCTCATTTCTTTTAATGTCTACCTCTGTCAAATGACCCCATCCATCCCTGATGCTGGTCATAAATACTGGAGCTGGTTGACACCCCCACCTAACTCTGATATGGCTCTTATTCAGCTTTCCAGAGCATTCTTTTGTTTTCTACCATTCCTCTCTCTGCCTGGAAAACAGAGATTGCTTTAGAGACATCAGTTCCATCGATGTCCTCAACTCAGAGATAACACTGTGGTCTTGGATCTCCCTATTGGCACCACTATCTGATAAATCTCACCAAGCAGTTAGGTGGGGAAATCATTCATATCCTCTTCTTCAGATTCCTGATCTTCAGTGCCTGATGATCAATGTTTTGAAAACCATTTTGTCATATATGTTGTCGGCTTTTTAGTAGCTTCAGGAGGGCAAATTCCTTTCACTCAACTTGACTAGAAGCAAAATCTGCAGAATCCTTCAGAAGCAATTTTTTTTTGCATGTGTGCTTTTTCTTTATTTCTATTTGGTTTTTATTTTATTTCTGTAAGCCATCATTGCTAATCTGATTATCTGTCACTTCTGCCTACATCTATCATGGACCTTCGTTAATGTCTGAGCTCCCAAGTGTATATGTGAGGCCTCACCTCATGTCACTGTTCACCTGCCTTTCTAACACAGCCTCTTCTGCCTGCAGTGATACCATCAGAGGATTCTGGAGTGGAGTCAGAGCTGCAGTTTAAATCCTGTGCAACGACTGCATGATCTGGCGAAACTAACTTTCTAATATTTTATATGAAAATAATAGTAATATATTACATACCTCCTAGGTTTGTTGTGAACATTAAATGAAATAATATCTATAGACTTCTTACTACAGTGTCTGACACTAGAAATTACTCCATTAGCACAATTTATTATTGTGATCTTTCTTCAAATGCATCTATGCCCTCTGAACCTTTCAGCATGGCCTGCCCTTTGCCTTGAGATTTTCTTTCTTAGGCTCAAAACTTTCCTTTTTTTTGTATTTTAGGGAAGGATTTTCTACAGGGTGTTCAGGGTCTCATTACTAGATCAGACTCGTAGTGATCCACCTGTTTACAGCCTCCCAAGCACTGGGATTACAGGCATACACCACCATACCCAGTCTCAATTTTCCTATCTGTGGAGCCTTACTTTTTTTGTAAATGAGATTTACCTCATACAGAAAGTTTTCCCTGATTTCTGGTCTTCACAGTATTCTCTCCAGTATGGCTATCAATTTTTTTAAACCATTGTTATCTCTTTTCTATCTCAGTACAGGGACATTGGAAACCATGTGCCATTACAAGTAACCAGTAAATATTAACTGAACAATAAATGATTGAAGATGTTGTCTTAATAACTTTTAAATATTATGATGAAAAGATCATTTCCAAAAATCTGACATGAAATGTCATTCTGAGAAAGGGAACCAGGAAAAGTCCAAAATTCCTAGGCAAGTCTACCATGAGGAAAATAGGAAAAACATGCTCAAAAATCAAATGTGGCTGATCACCACTGCCTGTTGAGTCTCTCTGCGAAATTATAGGCAGCTGCAATGTTAATTTCTCCAAATCAGTGATAAGTAATGCTCCTTGGCAAGGGAAAGAAGAGAGCTGGGTGATGAGAAAGAAAAAACATGCAAAAAGAAAAGGAAAGGAAAGGAAAGGAAAGAAAAAGCAACAAGGAAGAAAATGAAATCATGAATCAAAGAATATAAGAAAAGCCCATACCTCTATCCTCACCCAAGGACCCAGACACTCTGCATTGATGATGTTATCTCTGAACAGTTAGCACTTTAAGAAACAATTGCCGTGTTGACATTGTCCCACACAAGGAAATCAAGGTGGCCTGGTGAGCAATCCTTTCAAAAGTTAATTGTTGAAAACCTGAAGGTTAGAGCTCTTAAGTTGGTTGGCTCAATGGCAAGTTTGGTGCTTGCTTTTTTTTTTTTTTTTTAAGCAAAAATGATTAATTTTAGTCTCTTTCTCTCTCTTTTTAATGGAACAGGTAGAACTCCTTTACATGTTATTTCTTAGAAGAAATAAATGCTGGGCTTTTCAGAACAGTTGTTTCCTTTCTTGCCCTCTCCTCTTCATTACCTCTTGTCTGCTCCTTCATGCATGCTAGCCCTGGAGCAATGCTTGCTGCTTGTTCCAATGCTTGCTGCTTGCAAGGACTTTTGGGGATCTTGGGAAATTCATTCCTGATCCACTGTGGGCCCTTCTGAAGCCTACAGAAGCTGTGGCAGGAGATCCCTCCTGATGAGTCACTGGTGTGCTCAGCACTGCCCAGCATCACACACAGGTAGGTCCCCTGACAGTCCTGGGAAAGGCAGGAAATGGGAGCACTGAGTGATTAGCTGAATAGGTTTCCATCTTTTACACTTGAGGCTGTGCTTATGCATAAAGAAAGGAGGGCCTCACAATAAAGCTGATACCTCCCTGCCTTCCTTTCTCAGATCTCAGACTACAGGGGCTGACAACAGGGGATTTTTAGGAATTTTTATTTAGGAAAGGAAGCTGACAAGGTATCTGTCCATTCTTAACCAAAGCCTGCCATGAATTTGGGTCTATCAGTATATTTCCATTTATTGATGAGCAGATCACAGACTAGCCCCGGGGCATGTTTTCAAACTTAATGAAGAAAAGACAGTTCCTGACACTGGAGCTCTTCATCTAACTGACAGCATCAATCAAAAGATACTCTGAGCTCCTAGCTATTAGAGTGAACCTTTGCTCTAAACACCGAAGAAGTTGGGAGGGCAGGATTTGGGACCATGGGCAGGTAGGAGTATGACAAGATGCAGAGGTTACTAGCTCATCTCAGCTGTTTCTATTAGGGGCCTTGATGAGGGATGGGGTTTGGTGGTGGCTGTATGGCCAAAGAATACAACAACAGAAAGGGAATATTTTCCTGAAGGGGGAATGGTACATAGCTACTGCTCATTTGGCAGAGGTAGGACATCTGTGAGACTCTGTGTCCTGAAGCTCAACATGCTTTCCACTTAAGAGACAGAAAATAGGGTCGAGATAACAAGTATCTCTTGGAGAACATGCATTTCAATTATCTTCCGACCTTTATTTTGGTGGGGGAAACTTTTCTCCCTTGAAGGAGAGCAGCAGCTTTGCAAAGTCGAAGAAAAATAAGCACACCAAGAAGAGAAATGGGCTTCTGTAATTTGGGGATGAAAAAAATAGAAGGCATGTGTTGGGATACAAACCTGAACAACCATGCAGGTGGTCCAGGAAATATTAGTAATTTTTCTTTTAAGCATTGAAAAATTATATCTCTAGTTCAATCCTTTCAAGCCAAGGACTGGGCTTGGACAGCAGGAATTCCAGGCAGAGCTGGCATCTGGTCTCTTCCCCAACTAAGGATGGGACACCAGCTGTGCCAGGCATCCTACTTTGTACCAGTGACATCAGAGAAACAGAAAGCCCAGCAATTCTTGTTATTGACAAAGTGTGGTATGATGGGTCTTCAGGACATGTTCTACTCTTTCCCCTGGTTACTTTAGTAATGATTTTCTTATGCTGTTCCAGGGGAGTTAAATACATCTCCTGTAAAAGAGCAGCCATTTGTTCACAGTGGTCAGAAAACTACAAGTTATCTTTTATTTCCTTCATTCCCTTTAATCAGTCCATCAGTTAGATCTGTTGGTCTACCTTCCACATCGTAGGAATTGATAGGATCCCAGTTATCTAGGGTGGAACGATGCAAAAGCCCCTTTTATACAAGAAGAGAAGCTCTCAACCCCTTGCTCTCGAAGGGCCATATGGGTAGTTAGTTCACTGTGCTCAGTCATCCAGATGCTCAGAAGCTGCTGTAGGCATGGGGTTAGGGGTCCTGGCTCCTGTTTGAACTGGCAGCAGATTATTGCATTGTCTTTGTTGTGTGCTGGTTGCTTAGGTATGAATAATGAGAGGGCTGTGAGGTCAGAGATACTGCCACCAGTTCTCAAAAGAAAGTTCTGGAGGCAAGGCAAGGGGTTCTTGAGAGAACAGTGCTTGAAACTATAGGAATGAGTGTGGAGGTGCAGAGTCAGGGAAGTTGGAGATATCAGGAATGTACAAAGTCTCCTAAGTAAAGCAGAGAGGAGCCAGGCCAACAGAGAAAATATGCAAGCTATAGCCAGCAAGGTCATTGTGACAAGGCCACCTATGTACTTTGAGACTCACATCTCACCACCACATGCTTCACATGCCAGATGCAGAGCTATAGGATTCCATGTTTTCTCTTTCGGGTTTTGTTTTGCTTTGGTTCTATTATTTTCTATCTATCGTTTGATTCCTCCCTTTTAGACAATGAGGAATAACGAAGAATGAGAATGTTTACACTGTATCATTGTACCTTAGAATTAGGTATCTTGTTTTTTATATTAATTAATTAATTTCTGTATTTAGGAAAGGGTCTACAGGGACTATAGGGTCTCACTACATAGATCCAACTTGTAGTGAGTCTCCTGTTTTCAGTGTCCCAAGTGCTGAGATTACAGGCATGTGACACCGTGCCCAGTCTCCTATAGGGCCCACATGGCATGCCAGGCATCAAACTCTGGCTGCTGCGCTCTGCCTAAGCAGGTGCTTTAGTCTGCTGAGCTAACAGGCAAGCCCTGTTTTTATTTTTATAAGGGTTTACAGCTAATAGTTTGCCTGAGTCTCAGAGATAACTTTGCTTGGACTTTTGAGCAACGCTAAAACAGATGAAACAATAGAGAAGTTATTGCATTTTGGGTTATAAATTGGATTAATATGTCATATTAACCATAAATCTGAACTTGTGATTATCTTTATTTGGAGACTAAGTAAGGTTTAAGAAGATGTATTTGGGTACCAAATTGACAAGGGATAGAATGTGACAATTATGCTTAATTGTCAAAATGACTGTGAACTGCTGAAGGGATTAGTAGAACATGTGTCTGGGTGGGTCCTGGGGGCATGACCATGGAGCCGCTATCTGGCTCCTAGAGCATTTCTCTCTGACTGTCTTTACCTGCTCTGCTTTCTGACTACCAACCATGCCTTTCCTCCATGGTGTTAGCTGGCCCTTGAGCCAGCTAACCATGGATGGAATCCTCTGAAACTGTACATAGAAGAAACTCCTCCTCCGTCAGGTGTGCTTGTCAGATATTTTATCCAGCAATGGGAAACCTGACTGATCCATCCTATATTTGCATCTGTTAGATGGTGTGCAAATGAATTAATTGACTTGGGGTAGGAGGTTTTTGCTAGATCATCCATTTTGTCTGTAGAGAAAGAGAAGATTTTGCTTCCAGAAAGAGATTTTTAACCCCTTGACCCTTTCTTTTCCTTCAAACTGAAAACTTACATGGAAGAAGAGTCTGGGACTTTGGATACCTCTCTTCCTCAGGAAATAACGGGGTGGTGCCTGCCCTTTGTTTCACTAGGAGCATAATTTTCATTTGTGTCTCTCTGGGACAAACTTCTTGTGAGAAATTTCTTGTGCAACTTTTACTCCAGCTTCCAAAGGAGAAACTGACTCACTGTGTAGCCCAGAATGAGGAGGTGAGGTCACATTTTGATGGAGCTGCGAATATGTGAATGACATCGCTTCTCAGCCTTTTGGCTAAGATCAAGTGGAGTATGGGAATGACATGAATGGGTCACAGTCTGCATCCTTAACTAACTTGGATACACTTGTCCATTCATATGTCTTTCTATAATGTCTTCCATTTCTTGACTTTCTTCAGTCTGAGACTTTGCTGTTTGTTGTAGAGTGTACAACAAACCTGAAGTTCAAAAGTTACCTGGATCTATGACTCAGAAGGATAGAACATCATTCTTTCTTTCTAAAAATCTGCTGTGTCTGAGAGATAATAAGAGAGGGACAAATATGCGAGAAGTGGCATGTGGTAAAAGACTTCGGAGATAAGCAGCTGAATCTATGACCATACCACCCTGAATGCACCCAATCTTGTCTGATCTTGGAATCTAATCAGGGTCAGGTCTGGTTAGTACTTGGATGAGAGATAAGAAGCTGAAGTCTCTGCCATTTCCCAGTAAGTCACAAAGACTTCAGTTTTCTCATATACGAGATGGGATACCATGGTGTCACTTTTAGTTTACCTGAGACAATATACATAGATGTGTTGGTACTCTGACTGGTGAAGATGCTCTATGAGTATTAGTGCTCAATCTGGATTCTCCTTCATTGGCTTCTCCTACAATTTAAGACCTGTCTGCTCTGTTGACTAAGATGATTATTAGGCCCCTCTTTCTTTAGCACTGATTTCTAGAGACACAGAAACTGTCATACTGAGTTTTATTCCCTGTAATTGCCTCAGCTGCTTTCAAAGTTGCACACTGCAGGTATACCTGAGGTGTCCAACCTGGGCAAGTGACGGTCAGGCCCTGGTGCTCACAGTGTATCCTCTCAGGGTTCATGTCTAAGCTGTCACTATTGTTCTTCCCTGAGGTCCTTTCTGGAGAGTCTCAGAAAACCTTGCTAGTTTTTAAAGGAGAAGTTGTCAAGGTTGGTGCTTTTGGCAACACCTCCACCTCTAGGACTTCTCAGTGACTGGCAGACATGGATGCTACTTCGCATGACCTTATGCCATCCTTGGAGAATCCTCAGTCAAGACAGTGGTCTCGACTGAAAGCAGAGAGGAAGCATGACTCTATCCTTCTTTCTTTGAAGAAAGGCTTTGACTTTCTAGCTTTGTGATCCCTACCAAATATCCTGCAACACAAAGTGCTCATTCCCTGCATTGAGGACTGGGGCCAGGTTCTTGACAGATTAGACTACATGGGTCTGTGTTATAGTTTAGGATTTTTTGCAGTGTTTTTTAGAGATAACAAAAATAGTAAAAAAACAAACAAACAAACAAACAAAAAACAGAATTTCACTAAACAGAATGATTGAAATTCAACAATGTTTTTTAATATGGCATAATGCTGTCTTCAATTTAGTTGTTTAGATGACCAGATATAAGCAAAATATAGGCATGAAAAATTGGTTCAAAATTATAGGAAATTAAAAAGGAGAAGAAAAAGATTAATCTTTAATCACTCCTTTCAATAGACCAGCAGAAATCAGCAGCACAATTATCTAAGTGATCCTGTATACATATATAAATGCATCATTTTCCCTTCTCTTCTTTCTTTCTTTCTTTCTTTCTTTCTTTCTTTCTTTCTTTCTTTCTTTCTTTCTTTCTTTCTTTCTTTCTTTTTCTGTTCTTTTCCCCATCCTAGTTATTCCTTCCCTTTGGGCAGATTCTTTTCCTTTCACAGTATCTATTTTACCTTTCAGATTTTCATTACTGTTTGAGGTTCTCATACTAGCAAGACAATATGATGTTTCCATGTGTGGATCTGATTTATTGCACTTACCATTTATCTATAAAAACCTTGAATTTATCTTTTTTATAGCTAAGTAATACTGCATTGTGTAAAAATATCACATTTTTTTTTATCCATTTCTCAGCTGATGGGCATTTGGATTGTTTCCAACATTTAGTGATGACAAATTGTGCTGCTATAAGCATAGGTGCACATATATCACAGTAATATGATATTTTCAGTTCTTCTGGAAAAACACCGAGAAGGGGAATAGCTGAGTTAAATGTAATCTCCAATCCTAGTTTTTTGAAGAATCTCTGCACTGATTTCCGTAGTGGTTGTACCAGTCTATACTCCCAGTAAGAGTGGAAGTCTTTCTCTTTCCCCACAGCCCCTTCAGTATTTGTTATTGGTTGACTTCTTGATGATATCCATTCTTTATTGGGTGAGATGTAATTTCAGTGTTGTCTTAATTTGCATTTCTCAAATGACAAGTGATGTTGAACTTTTTTTTTCATATATTTATTTGTCATTTGTATTCCTTCATCTGAGAAGTGTGTATTTACCTCAGATGGCCATTTTTGGATTGAGTCTTTGAATTTTGGGGGCCTAATATTTCAAATTCTTTATATGCTCTAGATAGAAGCCATTTTGTCTGAGGGAAGTCAGCTAGAATTTATTTCCCATTTGTGGGTTTTCTTTTTACTGTGTTGGTGATTTCTTTTGATGTGTAGTAAGTTTTCAAAACAATGAGATCCTAAGTGTTGATTCTTTAAAGTATTTACTGTGCAGTTTGGATTCTGTTCATGAATTCTCTACCTACATCTATGTCTTCAAGATTTCTATCTACTTTCCTCTCCAGAAGATTTAGTGTTTCTATTTTAATATTTAAATCTTTGGGCCAGTGAGATGGCTCAGCAGTCTAAAGCGCCTGTTTAGGAAAGCTTAGGCAACCGCAGGGACCGCGATTCGATCACCGGCACCACATGCTGCACCAGTCCCATCCCCAGAACAGGCTGAGCTGGTCATAACATTAAAAAAATATTTAAATCTTTGATCCATTTTGAGTATAGTTTAGTGCATAGTATAGACATTGGTCTAATTTTAATTTTCAGCATGTGGAAAGCCAGTTTTTCCAGCAACATTTATTAAAGAGGCTATGTTTGTTCTGGTGAGCATTTTTGGCCCCTTTGTCAAAGATAAGGTAGCTGAGGGTGTTTGTAGCTGTGTCTGCACCTTCTGGTCAGTATCATTGATCCTCTGGTCTGCTTTTACACCAGTGCCATGCAGATTTTATAACAGAAGGTTTGTAGTATAATTTCACATTAGGGCTTGTGAGAGCTCCTGCCTTTCCTTTGTTTCCCAGGATTGCTTTTGCTATTTTAGGTCTCTTCTAGCTCCAGATAAATTTTAGGAATGTTTCTCTAGATCCGTGCGCTATACTAATGGCATTTTAATCAGGATTGTATTGAATCTTTATAACAATTTTGGGAGTATGGTCATCTTCAACATGTTTGTTCTTTCTATCAATGAATTTGCATTTCTGAAGTCTTCATTGATCTCTTTTCTCAGAGTACTGTAATTTTCACTGTGTAAATCTTTCACTTCCTGTGTGAGATTGATTAAGTATTTCATTTTTTGGATGTTATTGTGAAAGATGTGCTTTTTCTAATTTCTCTCTTTCTGTGTTCATTGTTTGTATAGAGAAATGGTTTAGGATTGAAAATATTCCCAAAAGTACTCACTGTGTTGAAGGCTTCATTGCTAGCTGTGGGCTTTTGGAACCAAGAAAGTTTCTCTCAGCCTTTCTGCTTCTTGACTACCATGAGGTGAACAGCTTTCTTCCACCATTCCCTTCCACCTTGTTTTTTCTGTCCCAACATAGTCCTAAAAGCATTGGAACCAGCTGACCAGGTACACAAACCTGTGAATCCATGAGTCAAAGTAGACCTTTCATTCTTTAAGTTGTTTTCCTTGGTATTTTGTCACAGTGAAAGAAGGTTGCTTAGTGTAGTCAGTCTATGGAGGTGACCTCCCCTTCTGAAGGTCTGAAATTGGATATATATTTACTGACCATTGATCTGAACTGTTATACTTTCTGGTGCTACTCTGCTCAGAGTGTGATTTCTAACTTTCCCTTCTTTTTCTCAGCTACCATTCCCATGATGATGATTTTAACGTGCAAGAAACATTCTCAAACACATACCAAATTTTGAGTACCTGCCCAAGTATCTTTTGGGGGCAGTTAGAGCCCTGCAATAATTATATTGTTTTAGTACTCTATGATCTGGTGGGCCCCTTTTCTGCAGTCAAAGACATAGGTTAGATGGTCTTTACATTGGGCAATTCTGACACTAGCTGCCTTTCCTTGATTTTATTTCATTCAAATTGAAATGTACTAAGTGATCAAAATAAACTAGAATTTGTTTAGGTGTGTTAGAACCATTTTTCATCTTAGACTATTGGTGAGAACCCCACAGGTAGTAAAGACACAATGTCGAGGACAAAGCGTTAAGGTGAAGAGCCCAGTGAAACTCCCGCAAGAGTCATCTTCTCTGGATACCTGGCTGCTCATAGTCCTTTGGGATATTGAAGACTAATAGTGAGAGGTGATGCTGGATCTTAATTGAAGTCGAAGTACATTCTTGCTGAATGTTCTTGTGCCATGCTTCAGTGAGAGGGACCCAACTGCTCAGTTAGTGAAAGTGAGCTGTGACCTTTTCAGGGTGGCAATGGAACGGTTACATGGTGGATTCAGTGGACATGAACCTAAAGTTTGTTCTCAACTGCTGTCCCTTCCTCAGGGATGTTAGTAAACGAGTCAAGGCTGAGATTAATCCAACCCATTGCAACTCTTATAAACTTCCTCTTCCTGAATGTGGTTCCTGCCACCCCCTTGCCCTTCTTCAGATACTGATGCCTAATTCTTTGTGAGGTAGGCCAAAGACAAGCACACACATTAATATGGTGGTGGTAGTGGTAGAGTCTACACCTTTTCTTCAGCTTCCATCCCAGTCTGGAATGAGAACAAATACAGCCTCCAACTGTGGCTTCTTAGAGTGCCCCTGCCAGGGCCTGGGCATATCCCAGAGCTGCACAAGACTACACTTACAGTTTGCTGTGGAAGATGGCAGCCTTTCTTCATGAGGAGATGACACACAGTGTCAGGGTGGTAGAGTTTGGAGATGCTCTGTGATTCTGTCATCTGAATATGTTCTGTGACTCCTCCTACTCACTGCATTTCTACCTTATCTTCTGAAACCTGATCAAAGAAAATCCCAGGGGTCCAGCTGTTAGAATTTATGGAGACAATGACTCCGTGAACTCTGATTCTTCCATAGTATTGGCATTTGACATCTGTCAGCTTTGGTTGTGGCTGGGAGACTACGCAGGGCAGGGGAGAAGCACTACTGAAATCACCACTCCCAGTCCCTCCTGCTCTGCTGAACTGTGGAGCAGCGAAGACATTCCAGCTTCAAAGATGGGCTCTGGTCAGGGACAAAGCTCCCAAACAGGTGCTTCTGGCTATCAAAGTCTTGAAGCAGTTAAACTTTCTTTCACCTTTGTTGCAGTTCTCTTAAAAGAAAATAGAGAGATCTTTGAAAGGTGGAAGGGGTGGCAGGCCAGAAACGTAAAGTGTGTGCAATCACTCAGATACAAGTGGCACTACTAAAAATTGCCTTCATATATCAGCTTATGGTTTACACACTCTGGCAGAAAGGACACTAAAAGGTCAGCAGAAAAAAAATGTATATGTCAGGCCTGAAGCTGTGGCTCCAAAGGTGGTGAGAAGACCCAGTGTGGGCAAGGTTCTAGAAGGACTGACTAAGTACTTGATGAGGCACGATCCTCTTTTTCACTCTTTATTTTGTTTTATTTTTAAAGAAGTTGCCTGCAAACGTCAGCAGAGAAGCTAAGGTATAGACTTGGAGTAACCTCTCACTGTGACCCCTGGTGACAAGACGGATAGTTCCATTCATCTGTGGGTGAGCAGTGGAGGCTCCCTGCATTTTTTTTCCTTTTTGCTTGGATTTGTTTTCAGAGAGGAATGTCACACTTGTGAGTGCACTGCTCAGTCATGTGCCCGCGGTCAAATTGGAGGAGGGGAGAAGAAAGGAGAGGAAAGGAGGGTGGCATGGGGAAAGGGCAAGCTGTACTCTGGGGGCTTTGAGTGATGCCAGCTTCAATCCAGAAGCAAATCTTCAACCAAATGCTAATGGAGAATGTGCCTTCCAACCAGAAGGATCAGCAGATACATTGTAAATTAATAATGCACCCTTTTAGTAGTGATTGCTTTGAGAAAAAGTCTTGGGAAGGATTAGCCTTTGCCTCTCCCTCCCATTCTACCTCTCCTAGGATAAGGAACTGGGAATGCTGTGCTTTCTTGGAGTTTAAGATTGACTCCCTCCTCCTTACTTTATTAACCATGTAACATTTTAAGGTTTTTTCCTCTGTCTCCTCCAGCAAGTCTCTATTGATCACTGTTTACTGTTATAATCCCTTTCAAATTTATCATCCATGACTAACACCACATGTATTGATTAGTGTTGACGGATGTCCCTCTACAGTATAGAACTCTGTGATCCCAGCCTGTAAAATACATTTGATATGAAGAGAGGGAGGGAGGGAGGGAGAGAGAGAGAGAGAGAGAGAATTTTCTCCTTTCTCTTTGATTTTCTTTTGGTAATTTTCTGTTCTCCTTTTCTTCCCCACTTAGATCGCTGCTTTCCTAGAGAAGCTGTAGAGTTGCTTTGTATATTTTAGAGGTAATCTCTCACCTCCCACTGTAGCCTTTGGGGAGGAAAAGAAAACATTCCTGGGTGGTGACTGGGGGGTTCCTGACAGGTTGCAAAGGAGAGTAGATTTATGAGAGTCAGCCACTGTGTCTTAACCTAAAGCCTCAAGTAACAAAAATGTAAAGGCTAATGTTTTTAGGGACAAATTAGGTGTCACTTGTGAATAAGGACAAGGTGTCCAAAATCTAGACTATAAAGGGAGTCACTTGTCTACAGTGTGATGTTTTGTTTGTTTGTGCTAATTCTCTGGAAGGTCCTCTTTATCCATATGGCAGTGGATTGTGGCTGGGTACTTTGCAGCCTCCTTCTAGCCACTGTCCTGGGATCCATATCTTAGAACTCTTTTGTGACCTGCAAATGCCCACTGAAAGGTCTGGTCCTTGCTTTCTACCACTTCCTCTTGAGTTCTGAGCCCTGTCAACCTATCAGTGTAGGGAAGCAATAATCCTTTCCTTTGTGTCTCAGTTGGTGTTCTCTCATTGTTAAGACTAATACCTGACACTAAAAATGGAAGAAGGAAAGGTTTATTTAGCTTACAGTTAGTGGAAGTTTCAGTCCATACTTTGCTGGCTCCAAGGCAGAGTGGCACGTGGTATAGGGCAGCAGTTTTTGGCAGCAGCAAAGAGCAAGAGCAAATGGGAGGAGTAGCAGCAACAAATGACAACAGCAAGTCTGTCTCTCCGATGTTACATTCAGGCTATCCACCCCAGGCTGGGTGTAACACTCACACTTGTAATCCCAGTCAACCATGAGTTAATCACAAACTCTAGAATTCCACCCCATGGCTGCATGAGGCTTTTGGGGGACAACTAGACACAAACCACAACACTTTGCCTTTCAAACAAGGAGACTATGAGGGAACTCTGAGCCAGCTTCTGGAGAACATATTAGACCACACAGACCAAGAGAGTATAGTAACCCCTCCCATACACCAGAAAACGTTTTATCACATGGGAAGGTTTTGCTTCTTCTCTAAAGCAGGTCCCTTGATGAGCCATAGTCCAGACTTAACACTAGAGCAAAAAATTACAGAATTCAAAGGGAACTTATAGGTCTTGTTTAGAGGTCTCATTGACTACATACAAAGAAACTGATAAGGCTAGAACATTTGGAATAACTTGTTCTATGTCTCAACAGGGCAGGCAGGGGTGTCTAGGAACAGAACTCAGTTTTCTTACTCTGAGACAAGTACGTATTTTTCTCTTCTTCGCTCCACTTCTCTATTTCTCTCTTCCCCCATCCCTACTTGCCCTATCTTATCTCTTTCATTCCTCTTTTCTCTCTTTCTCTTCCCTTTTTCCCTCTCCTCTTTCCCTACTTCCTTTCTTTCCCCTTCCCTTTCTCTCTCTCCCTTCTTCTGCCAGCTCAGA
>PVKN010021405.1:0-15551 GCA_004027915.1 Capromys pilorides
AAATGAATATATCTCAAGTTCCCCTACTCCCCCACCCCCTGGTACCAGGGATTGAGCTCAGGACCCTGTACTTGCCAGGCAAGTGCTAGTTCTACTGAGCTATCTCCCTGGCCCCTCAAGGTATAATTTGAAGTGGAATAAGGCACACAAGTTTATATATAACATGATTTGTCTTCTGTGAGAAACTCTAAGAGTCAGTAAGAAGCAAAACAGAGGTTAGATATTGAAAGATGACAGGTTTTACATGGAAAGTGGAACAAAGGGAAGGGGAAAGGTTTTAAAAAGGATGGAGAGCCAGCCAGACAGCTCAACAGATTAAAGATCCTGCGTAGGCAGATGCAGGGACCTGGGGTTCAATCCCAGCAAGCTATGCTGGCCCTGCCCCCAGGGCACACTGAGCCAGCCATGAGACTGGGCATGGTGTAACACACCTGCAATCCCAGTACTGGGGAGGCTGAAAACAGGAGGATCCATGTGAGACCAAGCTGCATAGTGAAACTCTGGGCCAAATACATTTAAAAAAAGGAATAAATATGGAAACAAAGCTTCTGTAAATGGGTAGAGGAGGAAGAACTGAAGGGCAAGGAGGAGAATAAATAAATTTTTAAAAAAGAATTAAGATATATTCTGTAGAAGCACAAATTCCCTGTGATGAATGCGAGTAATGTGTATACAGCAAATACATACTAATAATTGTTTTTTTAATGAGCACGACCTAAGGGCCGGCCAAATAGCTCAGTGGATTACAGTGCCTGCAAGCAGGTGCAGGGTCCAGATTCGCTGAGACACAATTGAGACTGGGCATGGTGGCGCGTACCTATCCCAGACCTTGGGAGGCTGTAAACAGGCGGATCGCTATGAGTTCGATCTAGTGGTGAGACCCACTATGTTTAGTTCTTGATACAGTCTGATGTATCAAGTACCAAACATAATGGGCTTCAAAGCAGTTGAGTTACTACTGTATGACTGTAGATGAAACTTGAAAATATTCTGATGCAAAGTAAGACACAACAGATCATCTTCCCAATGCCCTTCATTCCTATAAATCCAATACAGAGAAATCTTATAAAATGGGGAAGGAGGGGACCGGGCCTAAGGAGGGGAGTGGCCTAAGTGCCTGCCTGGCAGGCACAAGATCCTGAGTTCAAATGTTGACACCCCCCCCCCCCCACTAACAGAAGTTCTACCTAAAACGCGAAAGTTAAGTGTTAGGGTAATAGTCGTGATAGCTAAAGGGTATGGATTTTTTAAAATTTTTTTGGTGATACTGGGGGAGGAGCCTGAAGCTTTTGCACTGAGCTCTATTCTCAGTCCTCTGTTATTCTGAGATGGGTTCTGGCTAAACTGCTAAGCTATCCAGGTTGGCTGAATCTCCAAGGGTGCTGGGATTGCAGGCACGCATCATTATGCTTGGCTATAATTTCTTTCTTTTTCTTTTTTTGGTACCAGGACCCAGAATCAAACTCAGGACCTTGCACTTGTCAGGTAAGCACTGTGCCACACTGAGCTATCTCCCTGGCCTATTACAATTTCGTTTTATGATGGTGCTCTAAACTGTCACGGCGGTTGTACTCATCTGTAATAAACTAAAAAACTACATTTAAACGGGTGAACTGCAAACTAAATCTCAAAGTTGTTAAAAAGTCACTAGATTTAGTGTCAGAATTTGCAGTCCAACCAGAGTATATCAGTATTTCTTTCACTATGTCCTTAAAGCACTATTTTAAAACTATAATTAAAATAATATACCAGGGCTCTTCACAGTGAAATACTTGTGAAGCTGCAAAGAAAAATAATGTGATACTGGGGAAAAGAAATACAGCGAAAGTATGCATTCTTAGTGAGAAGAAGCAACAAAAGATTTACTTCCATAATTTTTAAAGAGTGAAATGACAGAAGCGAATGAAAAGATTTCAAGGAAAACAACAGCTTTAAGAATTCTATTTGATCCCCGGCATGGCACAGCGGGCTGACACTGGAGCACGCTTCGACAGGGATTAAGACTGGGCGTGGTGGAGCAAATGTAACCTAGCACTTGGGAGGCTACAAAACAAGAGGATCACTAAGAGTCCACCTGAGTAGTGAGACGCTATCTGTACTAAATACATGTAAAAAAGGAAAAAGAATTCTATATAAATTAGATATTTCTATATCCAAACATCTTAGATATTCTGTCCATGATTTGGGACAGGGCAGGGGGTGGTGACTGAGCTCTGTAGAGATAAGACAAGAGCCTAGATTAGCATCTCAAGAAGCAGAGAGCAATAAACAAAGCCTGGGGACGCCATAGTCTGTCACTTGGGAATTCCTCAAAGTTGGGGTTCAAAGAGGCAAATACCACCTTCTCCTTCTGGCTCCCTACTGTCTCCTTCTTTGATTGGGATGTTAATGGTTGTCTCCTGCTTGGAATCTTTTCAATTAGCATTTGTGTTAACCTAGTGTTAGGCATATGGTAAAAGATACGGTGATCTGTAGTCTATATTTACCAAAGTAGTTATGCACATTCCTTAGCCTGTCTTTTAGTAGTCAATAAAAGTAAGATACTTCAGCGAGTCGGGGCTCACTTTGAGAAAGAAACATCTCAGTGAGACCTCTGAGCAAAATTCCTCGGGTCTTCTAGTGGTTTTTTTCAGCACCGAAACACAAAACATACAACAGAGCTACATTTCCCGTGCTTTTTATATTTTTGAGACAGTGCCTTACTAAGCTGCCCAGGAGTGACTTAAATGTGTGAGCCTCCTGCCTTAGCCTCTTAAGAGTGCTGGGATTCCACGTGTGTGCCATCATGTACCTATGTAACGCTTCATTTCAAATTTTCTCCCATATTTTCTAAAATCATGAGCACTCAGTAGACTCAGGCAGGAGAATCATGAATTCAAGGCCAGCCTGTACTTCACAGCAAGACCCTGCCTCAAAAAAGAAATAAAAAAAAAAAGAGAGAAAGGAAAAAAATATGCAGCCAGGGATATAGCTCAGTGGCACTGTACCTGCCTGGCAAGCTCACGGTTTTTAGTTCAATTCCCAGAACCCAAAAATAAGAACATACATACATACATACATACATACATACGTATCCTTGCCTTGTAATTGGCAAGGATAAATGTACATTACCTATTTTAAAAGAGGTGGTTACTAAAATAAGAACAAAACATTTAAAACGCAGTACTTATGGGCTGGGGAGATAGCTCAGTGAAATAAGTGCTTGTTGGCAAGCATAAGGTCCTGAGTTCGATCCCTGGTACCACCACCAAGAATAAATAAGTAAATAAAACACAGTACTGTCTCACAACAGAACTATAAACAGGCTTATAGGTATAACGAATGTTAAGGCTGGATCAAAAATGTTGCTGTCAATCCCAGGACAACTGCTGTGAGATGCCAACCTAGTGAGTCCAAAGTCAGCCTGAAATACATAGCAAGACTGTCTCCTCCCACGACCCCCTCAAAAAAGTCACTGTCCTAGCCAGGCATGGTGCCACACTTATAATACTAGGCCCTGGAGGCTGAGGTAGGAGGATCAGCTAGAGTTTAAGGACAGCCTGGGACGCATAGCCCTTCTCACTAGGAGACCCTGCCTACAAAATAAAATGTTGCTGTCCTTAAAATAAAGAAAAATGGATGGGAAAATTAAAAAGGAAGGAAAACTAAACTAGATTAAAAACAGCTAAAAGGATATGCTAAATTCAACGGATGAGCCGTGATGGGTCCGGTGTGTAAAAGCAAAGTAAGCTGGGTATGGAGGCCCAGGCCTGCAATGCCAGCTGGTCACAATTTTGAGGCCAGTGTAGGGAGATCCTAGGGGTGCAGGGAGCAGACAGACAGACAGAGAAGAGAGGGAGGGAGGCAGAGAGAGAGGTGAAAAAAGAGGGGAGGGGGAGAGAAGGGAGGAGAAGGGGAGACTAGAGGAGAGAGCTTAGAGGGGCGGGGAGGAAGGGAGGCAGGCAGGCAAAAGTGGGCATGCTGGGGATGCAGCTCTGTGGCAGAGTGTATGCCCACCACGTGCAAGGCTCTGGACTCCATTTCTAGCACTTCAAATGGCAGGAAGGAAACAGCAGTCACAAAGCGTGTTACTTAGCAAATGAAGAAACAGATTATAGACTACACATCAAGTATTTTCTGCATCAATATTAAATATCAAGCATGATTTAAAGTCCTTTTCAGACTAGTCTATTACCAGTTTTTTCAAATGTAAATTCTCCCTTTGCTCTATCTTTTTACTTAAGTGTTTCGAAAGTTCTTCTGAGTTCACATTTGGCTACTGTCTTCCAGATGTCACCCATCAAAAGACCTTAAAAGGCCTCTGTCAGTGGACTATTGAAATACAACATTGCCAGTAACACTTGTACATTAGTTTCATGGCTAGGATTTCCATACAAGATTGGAGTTTCAATTCTTCCACATAACTTAGTAGGAGCATAACACTGGGTTCAGCAGACCCACTGCTTATTTTTCTACTGTAAATTTGTACTTTAGCATAGTAGAAGCTGGCTGTGCATCGC
This sequence comes from Capromys pilorides, assembly GCA_004027915.1. Taxonomy (NCBI): domain Eukaryota; kingdom Metazoa; phylum Chordata; class Mammalia; order Rodentia; family Capromyidae; genus Capromys; species Capromys pilorides. The sequence continues at coordinate 4,500 of PVKN010021405.1, forward strand.
AGTACACTTCTGAGGAAACACAAGAAGCAATCTGTATTTAGCCACTTGGTATGTATGACAAAAGACAAAGCGTGTGCACACATGTGCATATGTGCAAAAGTGGCAAAGCAGGACTTTTACTCACATTATTAGGCGTAGCCTAACTGGTTTTGAGTGAGTATGTTTACGCATGCATCACAGAGGGTCCAAAAGACCCACACCACCCCAGGATTTGCTTTTACTTTTATTTTTAAAATTTATTTAATATTTTAGGGAAAATTCTAGAGTGTTCAGGGTCTCACCACTAGACTAGATTGGTAAGGATCCACCTGTTTACAGCATCCCAAGAGCTGAGATTACAGGCGCGCGCTACCACACCCAGTCTCAATTGCCATCTCAGTGCACCCTAGGGGTGGGGCCAGCAAGGCAGGCCCAGATTTGCTTTTTTTTTCTTTTTGAGACCATTATGATGGTTTGACATTGGCCATGTCAGCCAAAGTCCCTGTGACAGTGAAACGGAACAGGAATTGACTGACAGACCTTTACTCACATGACAAAGGAAACAGTGGTATAAAGTTTATATCTGACTGGCTGAAGCGACTGTGAAACCAGATGAAAAAATCCACAGTTAGAACTAGGTCTGAAAATAGAGTGAGGGTCTTGCCCACGGTGAAGTATATCTGACAGAATGCCAACACTACCATTCAATGTTAGAAATTGTAATAGACAAAATGCTACAAAATTCTGTGAAATATATAAAGACTGAAATGTAACTAAAATGTTTGGTATGCACCAATAGTCACATTAAAAAATGTATTTATTATGACACCACTAGCAGAATGGGCGCATTCATAGGTCTGCTGTTCTTAGCAGGGATTTTTCATGCTAACTGCAAGAATGTAAAAGACTTATGGAAGGGCAATGGGTCAAAACATGGCATAAAAATGAATGCCCTTGTAGATGCGAGGACTTGGCATGCTTTCAATTTGGACATCTATCCTGAAACTCTGCCATCAGGTCCTTACTGGTACAGCAGTGAACCAAATGATGCTGAGAACAGACCTTTTGCTTGCATCTCCCAAACTAGTCAGAATGTGGTGTTCAGCAACTGATTTACAGTTCCCAACTGATGCTCCATTTGTCAACAGAGCACAAGATGAGGAGCACAGGAAACAAAACAAATTCTAAATGAAATGCAATTTCAAAACAGAATTGTATGCTCTTTGGATTTCAGAAAGATACGACATTGGCCTCCTACGTGGCACAGAGCTGCGGATGTCAACACTGCACTGTGTTGGTGAAATGCTGATAGGGAGGCCTCAGCAAAATGGAAAGCTGAGACGGAAGCTACACACTAAAACCAAAGATGAGTAGAGGCTGCTGATGAGTGACAAGCTACCATGACATCACCTGAGACACAGATAGTAAGAGATTATCTGCAGCAAGGGAAGAATAAAATGTTGAAGCACACTGGTGAGCTGACAGGCGAACAGACAGACGCAGCATTACAAAGACCCACTACGACAGACAACGGCAGAAAAGCAAAAACCAAGTCGACTGTACCTGAAACTACATAGCAAGACCCTGTCTCAAACAGACCAAAAAAAAAAAAAAAAAAAAAAAAATTGGGCAGGAAAACAAAACATTCCTGCTATCAGTGTAAGCGCTGCTTGTGTATGGAACATGCAGCCATCGTGTGTGCAGACTGATTTGGGTGAGACAGCTAAAGCAAATATTTCTGTGGTGGACTTTATTTTTCAGTGTAGTTCATATAGGTTTTTATTTTCAATGTTATCTTTCAGGTTGTCTAAGCATGTGAACAGCTGATGTAAAAATGTTGACATCTATTCTAAGCACTTGGGGCTACAGAGATAGCTCAGTGACTTATGTGCCTGCCTGGCAAGTACAAGGTCCCAAGTTCATTCCCTGGTACCCCAAAAAAACCACATTGTATTCTAAGCATTCATTCCATATTTGAAGTTTTATTTTACTGATACCTTCTCTTCTAAGTACATGTTTTACAATACAGTAGGAAGCTCCTAATAAAACAGGAAGAGAAGTGACGCTGCTGCCACATAGGAAAGGAAAGCTAAGTACATGTGCTGTTGTGAGACGTGTGCATGGAACATGTAGCTCTCATGCGTGAAGAATGCCCTGGGTGTGTTAATTGAAGCAAAGTTTATTTTTGTCATGTCGAGTTCTAGTGTTTTCATTGTAGTTCATATAGAAATTCATTCCTGAAGCAAGTACACAGCTGATGTGATAATGTTGATGTTTATCCTGAATGTACCATACTAAAAATTTAGCATTTTATCTCATTGACAGCTTATGTTTTTGTGAGTTATACATTGTACAATATAAGAGCCTCCTGATAAAGCAGCAAGACCACTGAGATGTCCAGTGTTATGGTTTGTGTATAGGTGTCCCCCCAAAGCCTCCTGCAGTCACAGGGCGGCTTCTGGAATTTGTAATTGATTATTGTGCAAATGGATGTCACACCTGCCCTGGGGCAGGTGATCTGCACTTCAATGTAAGGTAGGAAAAGAAGTTGGCTGCTTGAGCAGCTAGCTGCCCTGCTCTCTGGCTCTTGCCCGCTGCCATGGAAGGCTGCCCTCTCCCATGTGCCACTCTGCCTTGAACCAGCTGAATAAATATGGACTGAAACCTCCAGTAACTGTGAGCTTCCCTCATTTTGAGTGTTGGCTATTTGTCCCAGCAACGAGAGCAGAATAACTAAGACATCCAGCACATCTTACAAAAAGCCCAGCAAGTGCTGTGCAGTAAACGTGAACAGAAATGGGCTGTCGTCAAGTGCGCAGACTGCCTCAGGTGTGGTAACTGAAGTAAAGTCCTTTTTGTAAAGTGCTATTGGTATTTTCACTGTAGTTCACATAAAAATTTCTGGTGCTTTTTGCTAAAATTTATTGGTACAATTTTGTGTACAGTAATGAGCACAATTGTTATGGGGATTTGTGTCTGCACAGGACACAGACCTGCACACATCCTCCTGTGTTGTTTTGTCAGACTTTGTACACCAAAAAGAATTGATTTTGAAAAAATTTAGTGCCTTTTAAATGAACAATATTAAAAGCTTTATATTTTATTTTTGTGATTTTTTCCTATTTAATACTCATTGTTTAATAAAATTCATTAAGCTAAAATTAGTAACTTAGAAATATTTTGAAGAACAAATGTAGTTCTGACAGACTCATGTTTCTCTGTCTTTATGACAAAACTAGTGTTATTCTCCATCTAGCAGGCCTGGTACAGAGCAATGGCTTGATTCTGCCCTAAGCAGGGCTTGCAATGGCAAGCTATGTGATTAGTCCTACCTAGATCTCAGACAGGCTTGCCTCCCGATTGTCAGCTGCCTGCTGTTCCAGTTCTGGACTACAACCTATCAGCATCCAAGTGTGAATTAAACCCCAAGGTTCATATTCAGTACATCACTTTATTGAAGTGTTCTAATTATTTCTGAGTTTTTCCACTAGATGTATTATCTATGTACAAAATCAGCACATGTAGCCAGGCATGGTGGCACATGTCTATAATTATAGTCACTTGGGAGTCTGAAACAGGGAATTTCAAGTTAGAAGTCAGACTAGGAAACTTAACAAGAACCCATGTCAAAATTGAGTTAGGGGCCGGGGAGATAGCTCTGTGGCACAAGTGCCTGCTTGGCAAGTGCAAGGTCGTGAGTTTGAACCCTGGTACCACCAAAAAAAAAAAAAAAAAAAAAAGCTACTGATGAGTAACAGTCACTGCCTTGTTTGTTTGTTTTGTCTTTCTGAGACAGGGGCTTGCTACGAAGTTCAGGCTGACCTTGAGCTCACTTTTTTTTTTTTTTTTTTGCGGTACTGGGGTTCAAACTCACAACCTTGCACTTGCCAGGCAGGCACTTGTGCCACAGAGCTATCTCCCCAGCCCCTTGAGCTCACTTTTGTAGCCCAGTTTGGCCTTGAACTCACACTGATCCTTCTGCCTCAGCCTCCCAAGTGCTGGTATTACAAGTAAGAACCACCATGCCCAGCCCACTGCCTTGTTTATTACAGAACAGAAAAGCCTCATAGCTTTTGTATGTGTACCATAATTTAATAATTTCAAAAAAAATTCATATACCAGAGGGGCCGGCGAGATGGTTCAGTGGTCTAAAGCGCCTGCTTAGGAGGGCTCAGGCGACTTCGGGGACTGCAGTTCGATCCCCGGCACCACATGCTGCGCCAGCGCCACCACCAGGGCAGGCTGAGCCAGCCACAAAAAAAAAAAAAAAAAATGAATAAATAAAGAAACAAACAAACACAACAAGCAAACAAATAAATAAATAAATAAAATTTAAAAAAATAAAAATTAAAAAAAAAATTCACATACCAGAGTTCAGATCACAAATGGCTGACAGGATATTTTTGTTGGAGAGTCCTGATTTAAGTAAAATTAGTGTGTAGTTAAATGGATTTTTCCCCAGGTTTTGACAGTAGTTCCAGTTCAGTAAATACTATCTCTGTTTTCACTTCTAAATATATGGTTGGCCTTGATTAGTGACGTTGGTCTTTTCACAAAGACTGAGAGCGTCATCTCAGAACTATTGAAGGTTGGTGCTATATTTAGATTCACGTCACTGGTGTGTTAATTTTTTTTTTTTTTTTTTTTGTCTTTTTGTGACAGAGTCTCCTACACAGTTCAGGCTGGCCTTGAGCTCACTTTTGTAGCACAGGTTGGTCTCGAACTCCCAACAATCCTCCTGCCTCAGCCTCTCAAGTGCTGGGATTACAGGTGTGCACCACCACGCCCAGCGTGAATATGTTTAAATACTGGAGAATCCTTCATTTTCTCAAAACCACAAAAGATTCTCAATTTGTGTTTTTTAGCCTCTTAAAGGGAGGGATGGAAAAAAAAAAAAAAAAAAAACAACATCTGTATTTTTGGTCTTGACTATGCCACTTTATAATTAGAATTTCCTGTATCTAGAAAGTACTTTCTTTTATTTTACTGAAAGGTATTCTAGTGTGATACATATATCCTAAAAAGAATATTTAACATTTCTCATTTTATAATTGATCTATAAGTTCAGAACCTTTTTAGAGTTTGGCCTGATATAACAGCAAGTTACTTTACTCCTGAATTCCTTAGGTCCGACTGAGTTACTGTTAGAACAACTGCTGAGGCCATGGCTCCAGTGCTGACTGAGGGGGCTCTGCGCACCACTGCAGCGCTTCTGCCCCAGGGTTGCCGCCACTTAGCTACAGCACTAATAACCTTGCAAGCACGACACCTAAGGAACAGGAAGCAGCCACAAGGAGACAAGCGCTGTGCGGCTCCACTTAAATGAGGTAACTGGTCATGAAATTCAGAGTAAGAAACTAGCCAGCAGTTTGGCTCAAGCCTTAAGCCTAGCCTCTCAGAGGCAGAGGCAGGGTGAGGCTGAATGGAGTGGCAGAGCATTCACCCAGCACCACACAGGAGGTGGGAGGAGGGGATGGGAGCCCACAGGGGTGGCTGTCAAGAGGGCACTGCGCAGCTGTTTAATAGGTGTAAGTTTCCATTCTGCAAGATGAAAACTCTTCTGGGGTCAGGAAGATGGCTCAGAAGAATAAGCGCTTGGCCGGCAAACACAAGGTCCTGAGTTCAATTCCCAGTACCAGAAAAAAAAAAAAAGTGAGAGAAGATGAAAACTCTGCTGGAAACTCACTGCAAAATAATATGAATTTATACTATACACTTTAAAATAACTGACAGTACATTTGGTGGTTTTTATCCCAGTTACAATATTGTTCATAAAATCAGAAGGCAGAAAGCTGGTTGTGACAGTGCACACCTGTGACCCTAGCACTCAGGAACCTGAAGAAAGAGGAGCATGCACATGCCACCAGGCCAGGCTACATAACTGAGCTCAAAGCAAGCCCCAACAACAGTGGTGCTATACTTGGGAGGCTGAGGCAGGTGGATTACTCCAAATTCAAGGGAAGCATGGGCTACGTGGTATGTACTGCAGGTATAAGGCTAGCCTGAAACTACACAGCAAGACTCCATCTCCAAAAGCCCAGAAACCACCTACTTAAGGATGATCAAAATATGCAGTGAATGTTTAATTTTTTTATTTTTTTAAATGTTTAAATTTTTTAAAAGTATTACAGTAAAAACACACACTGCATTAATCAACATCAAAATACTCCCTCTCCCTTTATACTTACCCTGTCTTTCTTTTTTTTTTCTTCAGAACCAGTGATCGAACTCAGGACCTTGTACTTGCCAGCAGGCACTTGTGCCCCTGAGCTATTTCCCCTGAGTTTTTTTGTTTTTTTGGTACAGGGTCTCACTATACACATTGGACTTGTAGTGATCCTCCTGTTTTTAACCTCCCAAGCACTGAGATTACAGGCACAAGCCACCAGGCCCAGTCTCACCATCTCAGCTTGCCCCCGCACCTGGGCCGGGGCCGGGACCTGGAGGGTATGCAGTACCTCGAATCCTGGTCCCTGCGCCTGCCTAAGCAGGGGTTTTAATCCTGTGAGCTACCTGGTGGTCCCTTGCCATTTCCTGACACCGTTTGGAAGTCTTCTGTATCTTCATGAGGTGTGACCCAAAACATGGCAAGCGCTACTTCTGTTAGTCCACCAAAAGGCAGGCTCATGAAAACACCATGACTCATCTGAATCCACCTCGCTCGCTAGCTCGCTTGGGCCTTGCGCTCTTTCCTGAAGTCAAAATGGCCGTGAGAGGTATCAATTCAATTCACAACCCTGAGGACTTAGAACTGCTTCAGAAAGCAGTTACCATAGTAGGCTCAGAAGCAGCCATCAATTAAGAAAGTGTTAAAGCTCAAGAATGATGCAAAGCCTGGGCCTGGGGCCCAAAGGGCAAGGTGCGGGGAGGGAACGGCCCCAAGAGTTGACCACCAGCCCCACAGAACTGGGATGCATGGGGCTAGCCAGGCCAGTGGGGCAGGGACTGCCCTCCTCTCCTTGCACCCGAGGATCAAGGATGAGTTGAGGAGTAAAACAAGAGCAGCCTGCTGGTGGCAGTGCTCACCGGCGAAGGTCTACTCAGTTAGGGATCCAATGCCTAAGAACCAGGGACATAGACTTTTTAATCCCAACTTCAGGCACTTAGCGGACTTGACTCTCCCTCAGTCCCTTTTCTCATCAGTAAAAATGAGCGTTGTGCTTTCTTTAACAAGCTGTGCAGGCTTCCCTGTAACTAATATTTCCTCACTGCAGTATTAAGAATGACATCAAAAGATTGAAAGATTTGAATGAGCAACCCAAACACAGACACCAACTTCATGAAAAAGAGTCAGGGCCACCCATATAGCTCAGCAGGTTAGGGCTGCCTGCTTAACAGTTTGAGTCCCAGGGAGTATTGAAAAAACACTGTTGAAGAATCCCAAACAGCACAACCGCGATTTCTCTAAATGAGTACGAAAAGACCCAAACAGCGTGATAGCGCTTGTTTTATTTTATGTCGAGAAATATCAAGCAGCACAATAGCGCTGTTTATTTTTCATCGATGAATCGGATAAAATGCTGTATACCTATCTCGATGAACGAAGATCAGTTAAATATTGGAAAAAGGTAGCCTTTAACATAATCAACCGCATGGTTTTAAATGCATAATCTACAAGGAAACAGTTAAGAGTAAAGCAATATCTCGGTGTACTTGCATCAGAAAATCTGAGCGCACGACTTCGACAATCGGTAACGCACCGTCAGTTGTCCACAATGTTCGAAACGTGCTGGGTTTTCTCAACATAAAATCTCAGCAGCTCAATCGCGCTGCTTGGGACTCAAACGGTTAAGCAGAGGCAGGGGCCAGGGTGTGATCCCCAGCATGCTGGCCCTGCCCCCAGGGCACGCTGCAATTGAACCTGGGAGGAATGGCACATGCCTGCAATCCCAGGGCTTGGGAGGCTGAAAACAGGAATGATCACTACGAGTCTGATATGTGTAGACCCTGCTGACTCTATACTAAATATACAAAAAAAGTCTACTGCAAAAGGCTCTGTGTTCCCTCGGTGTGGTGGCTCACGCCTGTACTCTCAGCACCAGAAGGCCAAACAGATGGACTGGAAGAATGAGAGGCCAGTCTGGGCTACACAGTGAGACTGCCTCCAAACAACGAAAATCCAGGATGTTGCTGTCTTCATGATACCATCACTCTGGGAGGCTGAGGCAGAAAGATCACAAATTCAAGTCTGGCTGAGCAACATACCAATTTAGTAAGACTCAAAATATCAAAAGGAAGGCTGGGTATGTGGTTCAGCTGAAGGGCTTGGGTTCAATCCCCAGTACTGCAAAAATAAAGAAAAGAGGTTGTATAATTCTGTTCTAAATCATTCTTGAAATAATGAAATCAGTGAAAAGGAAAACATTATTTTCCATTCAATGTTAGGGATTAGAGTCTTAAAGGAGAGGGGATGGGTTAAATAACAATGCCAGGAAATAGCCATGTGATGCTCAGTAGTCTGCAATTTGATTCTGGTGGTAGTTACAAAAAGCTACACACTGCAATCCCAGCACTTGGGAGGCTGAGGCAGGAGGACTGGTGCAAGTTCTAGACCAGCCTGGGCTACAAAAGTGAGCTCAAGGCCAGCCTGAAATGCATAGCAAGACCCTATCTGGAACAGACAAAAAAAAAAAAAAAAAGAAGAAGAAGAAGAAGAAAGAAGGAAGAAGAAGAGGAAGAAGAAGAAGCTGTACAAGTGATAAGACTGCTTAAAGTATAGGCGGGAACACATACGCACCCACACACAGATGATACAGGTAGAATCCGCAGCCAGAACACATTCTGCGCCCTGGGCTGGTGCACTGCCTAGTGGTATAGCAAGTGCTCCGCATGCACAAGGTCACTGTGTTCAACCCGACATGGCAAACAGGAAACAAAAAAACCATGGGTGCATCAACATCAACTTCCTGGTTTTAATATTCTACTGTAATTGCAAAAGATGCTCACAGTAAGATGAAGAGTAACGCTTCTATGCTTCCTATAAATTAATAATTAATTTGAAATGTTATTATTTTATGTGTTAGAGTGAGAACTCACCCAGTATATTAGCACATTTAATTCTCATAGTAACCTTTTATGAACCCAATTACATCCTTGTAATATTCATGCAATAAAGCCCTAATCCCCAGTATCTCAGAATGTATATGGACACAGGATTTTTTTTTTGGGGGGGGGGGGGCGCGGGGGTTCAAACTCACAACCTTGCACTTGCCAGGCAGGCACTTGTGCCATGGAGCTATCTCCCCAGCCCCAGACACAGGAATTTAAAAAGGTAATTAACAGGTAGCTGTCATTTGGACAGCTCTGCTCCAATATGACTAGTATCTTTGTTAGAGGATCATCAAGTCAGGTGTCACATGCCTGTAGTCCCAGCACTGTCAGGTTGAAGCAGGAAGATCACAAGTTCAAGTCCAGCCTGGTCTGAACTTAGTGAGAGATTCTGTCTCAAAACTGTGGGGGGCTGGGGTAAGGTAGAGGTGTGAGGGGCTTGAGTGGGTGGCACACACCTGTAATCCCAGCACTTAGGAGACTGAGGATCGCTGTGAGTTGAAGGCCAACCTACACTACATAGCAAGATCTTGTCTCAATAACTTAATAAAAAAATTGAAAGTGCTGGGGATATAGCTCAGTGAGAAGGCCCTGGGTTCAATTCTTGGCACCTCAAGGAAAAATAAGATAGAGAAAGGGAGAAAGGGAACAGGGACAGAAAGAGACAGATATAGAGATGGGGGTAGATAGATCAGACAAATGAACACACAGGGCCACATGAAGACCCAGTAAGAAGCCAGCTAAGTAAAGAGAAGCTTCAGGAAAAACTAAACCCACTGGTATTTTGATGTGAATCTCCACAACTGTGCCACAACTGTGAGAAAATAAATTTGATAAAGTGCCATCCAATCTATGGCACTCATAATAGCAGGGCTAACAAATTAATGTACAATCTCATGAAGTAGCTATTATCCTCTTAAAGATGAGTGAACCTAACGGTGGCGCACGCCTGTAATCCCAACACTCGGGAGGCTGAAGCAGGAGGATCACTGTGAATTCAAGACCAGCCTGGGCTAAAAGGGGGGTAAAAGCTAGCCTGAACTGCATAGCAAGACCCTGTCTTAAAAAAAAAAAAAAGACATGCTTAGAGATTCACAAGCAGATGCAGATTAAAAAACAAAAACAAGGGCCAAACAGCTCAGTGGATTAAAGCGCCTGCAAGCATGTGCAGGGGATTGGGGGTTAGGGTTCAATCCTGAGGCCTGCCCTGCTGGCCCCGCCCCCAGGGCACACTGCGATTAAGGATTAAGACTGGGCATGGCGGCGCATGCCTGTAATCCCAGCTTTTCTGAGGCTGTAAACTGGTGGATCACTCTGAGTCCAACCTAGTATTAAGCCCTTGAACACCCTGCAGACCCTTTCCTAAAAAAAAAAAAAAAAAAAAAAAAAAAAAAAAAAAAAAAAAAAAAAAAAAAAAAAAAAAAAAAAAAAAAAAAAAAAAAAAAAAAAAAAAAAAAAAAAATTAAAATAAAAGTTACTTCAGTTAAAAAAAAAAAAAAATGGAAGTATAGGAAAATGGGGCCGGCGAGATGGTTCAGTGGTCTAAAGCGCCTGCTTAGGAGGGCTCAGGCAATTGCGGGGACTGCAGTTCGATCCCCGGCACCACATGCTGCGCCAGCGCCACCACCAGGGCAGGCTGAGCCAGCCACAAAATGAATAAATAAAGAAACAAACAAACACAACAAGCAAACAAATAAATAAAGAAAGAAAAATTAAAAAAAATAAATAAATAAAATAAAAGTTACTTCAGTTAAAAAAAAAAAAAAAATGGAAGTATAGGAAAATGACGGAAACAATAAATGCCAAACACAGGAAAGATACGGAATCCATGAAACATTCAAACAGCTATAACCAGGAGATTAAAAATTTCACTGAAAATATATGTAGCAAAATGAGCCAATATGAGGACAGAATTTCATATATAGAAGACAGGATTACAGTTAGGGATCATGGAAAGAAAAGTTTTTAAAAACAGAAAGGGACCACAAAAATCAATCCTGGAGCTGCTAGATGACACAAAGAAGA
>PVKN010021406.1:0-15545 GCA_004027915.1 Capromys pilorides
ATAAAAAAATAAAATAAAATGACTAATCCATAGTCATCCAGGTGCTGGTCCTGGGAAGCCACTCCACAAACATAAGTGTGGAGTCACTGGTCACTCTAGCCACAAGATGACCACCATCTACCCGGCCCCAGGGAGCTGCAGCTGTTTACTGCAGAGTGAGGAGGACAACGGCGAGGAGGAGGGCCCACAGTGCTGGGTTGCACCTTGCTGGCGACCTCACTTACGCAAAGGAAATGGCCCAGTGTTCCTGTGCTAGAGTTCAAAAGTGGCAATGGCACAAGATGATAATCGGCTTAGGATGTTCTGGCACCTACCCTTCAGGCACAAATGTCATGGGTGAAGGCTCTGCATCCCAGCATGGCAGCCACCAGTGGTAGGGCCCCCGTGGACTGGGGTCAGTGCTTCAGCCGTGTCATTCCACCTACCCTCAGCACAACTTCACCTGTTTCCTCTGTCCATATGGCACAGAGGCTGCTAGGCTCTGCCACCTTTGCCAGCTCAGAGATGATACTGGGGTTTGAGTTTAGGGCTATGCAGCCATGTGCTCACTCCCTTGATGACAGCAGTCTCAGCTGCCTCACACATGGGACCCATAGCTAAAGTCTCTGGGGAATACTCCCACCTCTGATGACAATAGCTTATCAGGCAACACAGGCTGAGCAGCAGTGACACAGCCACTCTGTGCTGAGACCAAGACCGATTTGGGAGGCAGAAGCCACCACTCTAACTCTGTCTTCTCAAACCCACTCATGCTTGGTCCCACAAAGCCCTGGAAGAGAAGGGAATGTGCTGCATGGGTCCAGTGTCATCCAGGTGGCAGTGCTGAGTTTATTTCCCTGGAAACCTGAAAGAAATGTGGTCCAGGAGCAGGAACAGAGGCCCTAGACCTGGAGAGCACCAGGCTGATGCTCCAGTGCCGCCATATTGCAAGGTGTCACAGTAACAGGCAGTGACTGCACTGCCGCGAGAGGAGCATGTGCAGGAGTGAACGTGGGCACACACACCTCTGGGCTCCTCCTCTGCAGCCCATGCAGGGCTGAGGGAAGAGCTGAAAGGAAAGAACGCCAGTCAGTCAGTGTCTTCTGGAGTCTGCACGCCTGGTGAGTACAGAGGCTCAGGGAAGACAGGGACCAAGTTTCTCACGCAAGTCTGGACACACAGGCTTGGGCCTCACCTCCTTAGGAGCCAAGTAGCTGGCCACAAGTCACTGCCAGCAAAGCCCAGCAGATGAGCACAGCCCTGTGCATGGAAAGGCCCAGGCCCTCTACGGACGTCTCCAGCACCCCCACCTGCATGCAGGGCCATGGCAGCCTCCCTCATCAGTGCAGGATGTGCACCCAGCTCAGGAGTCAGCCTGGCTATGCAAGAGTGACTTGGGCAAGGTTTCAAAGATTATTCATCTATTCAACAATTTCTTATAAACTGTCTCTGAGATCCCTGTTTTCAAGGAATTTATATTCCAATGGAAGAAAAAAGATATAATAAAGAGACAGGAGCATAGGTAAGGGGATATTAGCAGATAGAGGGAAGTAACTTGTAGAGAATTAAGACAGTAATAAAATAGATTATGAATGAATAATTTAAGCTGTCATTTTAGATGAGGTGACATTTAAACAAAAATCTAAGGAAGTAACTTCTCCTTCCTAGACATCCATTTCCTTTCCTATAAAACATAGCTAACAAAGTAAAGGCTATTTTCTTTTTAATTTGAGACAGGGACTCACTACGTAGCCTAGCAACCCTGCCTCAGCTTCTTGAGAACTGGGACTAAAGGGGTGAGCCACTAAACCTGGAAGAACTGGGGACCTTTGGAAGTTTCTTCTCTTTCAGGACTGAGTGACTTCACAGAGTTACTATCAGAAGTGTATCATGTGTATGTACCCAAACATTCTTAACATCAAACATTCCTCTATCTTTATATAAATCATCATGCCCATGAGTTCTAGGCAACAGTAAATTATTTCTAAGGAATTAAACAACACCGTGCAAACTGAACTTTGTCCTACTCTCCCCAAGCTCTGACTGACTGAGGCACATCCTTTATCAGTATTTGGCAAACAAATCAAGCAGCTGTCCAACCAGAGGCTTCTGAGCCTGGGCCCCAGCAAAGCAGTGAGCCATGTGGCTCCACCTGAGGTGTAGAGCTGTCTTCCTTTCCCCTGCAGAACCAGGGGAACCCTAAGGGTGAGACTCTAAGCCACGATTTTCCTTTCACAGAAGACTGGGGTCCAGAGTCGGGTACCGACATGCACAAGTTTTCAATGGAAACATCAGTACTTCAGCCCATATTCTTTATGCACCAGAAAATTATGAAGGGTGAATAGCCCAGACAAACCACACCAAAGGGTTAGAACAGCAGCCTCTGTCCCTGTCTGCTGGCCCCACCCTCCAGCCCTCCCCAGTGCAGCCTGGTGTTCAGCCCAGTGCCAGGATGAGAACAACAGTCTCCTACTTTTGAAACATGAGGGCGTCTGTTTTTAATTCTACTAACCAACCTCAAGAACACAGGAGCCTGCTGCCTCTCTGCGAAGCTTGTGAGCACTGCAGGAGCTGGCTGGCAGACCAGCCTGGGGTGATCTGCCATACACGTCAGCGGCACTGGGAGGATAATTAAATACAAAGTCCTAAGAGGATCTCCTGCCAAGGGGAAGGCAGCAGGCCCACACTTCACACTTCTCAGGACTGAACATTACAGTATCATTATCTGTTCTCATCTCCGGATGGCAGGAACCTGTCCTGCCCCAAATATTACCAAAGTCTGTAACTAAAGAGGCAGCAGGAGAAGGTTCCAAAAGAGACCAGGGGCAGCTCTGTGGGCTCCTGGCACTGGGCAGAGGGCGACTGTGTGCTGGGAGGAGATCCTCTGCCTCCCTTGCTCAAGGTCCCCATCTTCAAGACAAACCCACCACCACTGTCGGCACTTCCCTCAGGATTCTGCAGCTATCGCAGCAGTAGAGATGCAGAGAAACCAACCTCCAGCACCTTGATCTCTGCACTGCTTAGAGAAATGTTTTAGAAAATAATAATCTAAGATGTCCACTGAACTATGTGTGGCTGTGACGCCCTAGGAGTTGGTGCCTACATTCTGAAACCTCCTGCACTCATTTTCCAAAGAGCAAGGAGCCAGCTCAATTACAAGATCAATTCCCATGTCCTCCAAAGGAGATTTCAACTAGCATTGCCAGGCAGACAGGGAATGCATAATTTCTAAAGGAGGAAGGGAGATATTTGCATATCTATTTCTTAGAGAAGATCAGAGATGATGCCAGCACGGACACATTCTGACTTCTGCCGGTGAATGCTGAAGAGACCTCCTTGGCAGGTGCCACACAGTCACAGTCACTGCTGTCATGTGAGGGGAGGGCAAGGAAGAGGAATGCAAAGGATGAGAGTTTGAGGTCATTTTTGTAAGTCTGAAGCCCCTGCAAGAGAGAGACTTTCTAGAGTCTGAGAGTTTGCGCCACCTCAATGAAACATGGATGAAATGAGGAGCACGAGGAGCAGGAGGCATCAGCACGGACCTGACAGGTGAGGGAGACAGGCTGCACCCGCCACACAGCCAAGTTGGCCAGAAACGACCGGAGAAAGGAAGCTTGGCAGGACAGGCTCAGCCACCTTAAGTCCAGTTTTCAGTAAAAGTAAAGCTATGGCAAAACCACAATCTCAGAGATATTCAGAAACCATTGAGATTGGGGATAGGAATATAGCTGAGCAGCACACTGCCTGCCTGCCAAGCATGAGGTCGTGAGTTTGATTAGCAGTATAAAAAAAGACAGACCATTGAGATCATACAAAACTAACAACTCATTCTCGAAGCAATTGGAGATGAGAAAAGCTTAAGATAGGTAACAGTAGGAATGCTTCATTGTGAAGAGCTTGGGACCAGGGGCTGAGTGTGGGTTCCATAGGTAACAGTAGGAATGCTTCATTGTGAAGAGCTTGGGACCAGGGGCTGAGTGTGGGTTCCAGACCTTCAGTGTAATAGTTCAGACTCTTCCTGGCTCCCACTGGCTCCCCACATTTTCAGTTCACAGAGCTACATAACACAACAGTGAGACACCAGCCTTGTGGTCCAGGCTGGCTCCAGGGATCAGGGAAGAAGAAACTGAGTGAGGCTGAGCACTTGAACAATGAGTCTATTAAGAAGGCTTCCAGTGCAGCAGGGCTCGCCTGCTTCAGGATGAGTTGGGGCAGGAGCTCCAAAGTGGTGGGAGTGAAGGCTCCCCTGGAGTCAGGGACACTATGCCAGCCCCCGCACCTGCTGAGAACACACACACACAAACACACACACACACACACACACACTCCCCTGAGTGTGTGCTTTACACTGCAGCCTGCAGCATCTGTGCTCTCAGGCTGCTCCGTAGCAGGGCCAAGTGATCTCCCAAGCCTGAATGTAGAGCTTAGTGAGTATATTTTAGATAGCAATGGCTCTTTCATTGTAACTCCTTTCTGCAATCTTGCAAGAGTAAACAACTGTTAATAAATCTATCTTCTTTAGACTCAGTCTCTGTAGCTATAAAGAAAAAATAATAGTATCTACCTTTTCTATTCCATAGAAGAAAATATAAAAACAGCAGATGACTACGGGTGCTGAAGCATTTGCTCCAACTCTTAGAGCCTATCAGTCTCAGCCACTTTTCTCACTGCGGAGAGAATACCAGCACCTACAAGCTAAAGGTCAGCTCACACTGTGCAAAAGTATCAGTCCCTAGTTGGCTGGCTCAAAGGCAGGGTGGCACAGCACAGGGGCATCATAGAGGAGAAACAGTTCACAGCAGGGGAGGCAGGAGACAGCAAGCAGCCAGCCTTTCCCTTTTATCCCACGTAGGCTACAAGCCTATTGGTTGGTGCCACCACACCCCAGTGGGGCTTCTATTTTCCATATCCAAAATTATGCTAAAGTAATTAGTGTACTAATTCAGTGATTACACACCCTTAACCCGTATTCGCACACCCCAGACCAAGCCACTTCTGAAAAGGTCCCACTGAGTGCAAGAGGCTTAGGGGATATCTAGACACAGCCATACCACTGTCCTTGGGGTGCACCTGTTTGCAATGTGAGCCAAATTTCAAGAACCACAGCCTTTCCTTGAGGACTAAACATCCCATTTCCTCCAGTGACATGTATTTAAGCTCTGCACGTAGGCATGGGGACTCAGCAGGGTCAGAAGCAAGCCCATCCTCCTGCTTCTGAGCTGCATGATAGTAGATAATAGTAGATAACTAAAGTTCCCATGTACAGAAATCACAGTGAGGTGATGCCTGCAGGGGTCAGGGAGGACCTTGAGAGGGATAGAGGGCAGCAAAGAGAAGATGCGACATTACATTGCTCACAACACCAAGAAGAAGGCAAGCCCTTCTTGCCCCACATAGGATGAAGCTGGTCACTACACGTAAGGGATTTTGTGAACGGTTCTAGTTGCTATGAAGACAAAAGTCATAAATGTGTGTGGTGCATGAGACATGATTAGTACACACATGTGTGATCAAACATACAAAGGAAACTTTGTTGCATATACTCAGTTACTAACCTCCTACCAGTGTTGACCTCTAACTACTGGTAGCAGGGAAACTTTCTGGTGTTTTGTCTGTTTGGCCATACTGGGCCCTGAACCTGACCACCACATGGAGCTACATCGCAGGCCAATTTGCCCAGGCTGGACATGAACTTGTGATCCCTCTGCCTCTGCCTTCCAAAACACTGGAATGATAGGTGTACACCCCTCCTTACCTGCCTTCCAGGCCAGGCAGCCTTCAGAATGGCCTCTGTCCGGAAGAACACCAGCAACCTGCTGTCCTCCTCCGTCAGGCGGCAGGACTGCTCCAAGACCTGCAGCACGCGAACGCGGGGCTGCACGGGGAGAGTCTCATCCGCACAGAAAGGCCGCAGCCACTCCAGCAGGTCCTCAGGGGCCACCAGCTGCTCCCTGTGAGATGACAGTGAGGGCAGGAAAAGAGAGAGTCGCAAGGTCTCCTCTAGTGTTTGAACGACTGGATACCTGCTCGCTGGGTGGCTTTATTTTTGGCGGTTGAGAGGAAAAATTCAGGTTTTAAATGGCTTACAGCCACATTAGGCATTTAACAACTGTGTAAATGAGTGGGATTTTATTTTACACAGTACCCTATTAAAATGAGTTACATTAACCAGATAAATAACAAACATAAATCAGTATGTCCTCAGCTAGTGCATAAATAATAAGCCTTATTTCTAGTTCACCCCAGTCACTTATACATGGTCCCTGCAGCCAACAGACATTACATCTCCAGCCCCAAGGAGTACAAGCCATCTGCAAGCAGCCCTAGTAGGTGATGCCGTGACCCACACCCACGGGCTGTGATTAGGGTTCAGCCCATGGTTGGAGTATCCACTTTCACTCCGCCCTAAAAGTAAAACATGAATGTCTGTCTAGAACACAAGTGCAGTTTCAAGTTGGAAGGGCAAGGGGTTGGGCTCCCCAGCTGGTGTCAGCTTCTTTTTCTCTGTCCTGTAAGAGCCACCGAGGGCACTAACCCACTTGATGACATGGTCTCAGATTACACTGTGTGGCACGATGGTTATCCACCCTCTACCCAGCTAAGGCACTCTAGATCCTGGTCTGGTTAGAACCACATCTCCACAAGGCTGTCTGCAATGAATCCCCCAAAACAAGTCCCAGATCAACTTACATAAACCTAAATTCCTGGACTAACAGAATACATGTTTCAAAATCTGCAAGAAATAAAATTCTCCAATGCCCCTGAGTATGCCTCTTAGCATGTATTATGTAATATATTTGTTGGGTGCTGTTCTATGGTCATTGTTAATATTCATTCATTCATTCATTCATTCATTATATATTTATTTATTTATTTGGTACAGGGTCTCGCTATGCAGGTTGGACTTGTAGTGATCCTCCTGTGTCAGAGCCTCCCTAGCGCTGAGACTGCAGGTGTGCTCCACCATGCAGTACCAGAGATGAAACCCAGGTCCTTGTGCTTGCAGATGCTTAGACCACTGAGCTATCTCCCCAGCCCTTTATGGCCATTTAAATTAAAAAAAAAAAAAAAATTCATTGTCCTTATTCAGAAATAAAGGAAATTATACAATGCAGCCAACTAGCAGAAACAGAAATTTATAAAGCCATTTGTTAGGTTCTCAGCATTTATAAAAACCTGGAAGGAATGGTGAATAAGAAATGTACAAGAGGAGCTGGAGAGATAGCTCTGTGGCACAAGTGCCTGCCTAGAAAGTGCAAGGTCACAAGTTTGAACTCTGGTCCCCCCCCCCCAAAAAAAAAAAAAAAAAAAAGCACAAGGCACAAATATTTGCTGGGCTTGTGCTACTTGCAAGGTGACCAGATAGCTGGGGCCATAAGACGACCTCACTACTGCCTGGCCTGTCCTTTCCCTAAACTTTGGACAGAGTCAGGACTGTGAGCATCCCACTCCCTAGGTGAGCAGATGGAGGCCCGTGGCCATACAGCAAGCACCAAGCGCAGCGAGTGGCACACAGTGCACATTCAGTGGGAATCGGTCGCTGTGGCCAGCAGGGTCACAGGAGGCCGACTTCTGGGCAGGAGCCTCGGGAACCCTGTCTACCTGGCCATGCCCCAGGCGCAGAGCCCCAGGAAGAGGGGCTGGAGCTTGACCTATGGGATCCAGGTGCACAGAGCGAGTGCAGTGGATGAGGGGAGCCCAGAAGCCCCAGCCTGAACCATAACAGTCAGTCACACCACACAGGTCTCTGCACTGTGGCTCCTCTCACTATCCTGGGAATTGGAAGAGGTAGACATGTCCAGTGGTGGCAACTCAAGGCCCACAAGTGCAGCAAGTTGTTTTGCTTTTTGGTTTTTTGTTTTTGTTTTTGTTTTTTTTATTTTGAGACAGAGCTGTGCAGCTCAAGCTGGACTTAAGCTCTCAATCTTCCTGCCTCAGCCTCTTGAATGCTGGGTTTACGGGTATGCATCAGCATGGCCAGTTTTTATAGCTTTTTTTGAAAAAAAAAAAGAAAAAAAAAAGTGCATGGAACACACAAGCTCTAGAAACTGTTAAGCTAATGCAGTTAACTTGTAGATGCTGACACCGCGCAGTCAGGGAGCAGGTCCTGCTTGCTTCAGACATTCGGCCCCACCCCTACCACAAAGGTGCCCTCAGCCCTCACCTGCCAATGCTGCCCATACCGCTCAGCCCAGAGGCCTGGAGACCTGGTCTGAGAGGCACCCACGCCCACCTTACCCCACGTCGGCACTGGTATGCACAGCTGCCACCACGCCTTCCAGGACCTGGAGCGGGTCAGTCATCCCAGTGAGGTTGGTACTGTCTCCACTATGGGAAGAAAAGGGGGCCTGAGTCAGGACAGAGGCATGCTGCATGTTCATACAGCAGACGTCCTGCTGGAGCCTGGCCTCATCTACACCAGCTGCTTGGGTGGTGAACATCTACAGGAGGGACAAGCCCAGAGGAGGAGCAGAAGAAAAGGAATGCAGCCACCTCCACCTGCAGGGAGCCCCCAGTCTTGTCAGGAATGGCACAACCAGCTCATATGTGGTCATGAAAGACATGCACTCAGCATTAATCATTAAGCATTAAAGATGGCACATCCCGAAGGCACCAGCTGTGCTCTACTTTAAAATCCTATCTATTTGTGACTTACTAGGCACCGGGCCTATGTCCCTACAGCCCAGAACCCAAGTGCTACCATCAAGCCCCTATCTACCAGATTCTGTAAACACAGAGAGGAAAAGGCAGATGCCCATAGTATATGATTTAAAACACTGGTGTTTCAGTGGCACCCAGACCTGTGGCACCCAGAGGTAAAGGTGACACCCACCATCCACAGCACTTTCTTTTTTGTGGGAAAGAGATAGCAGAGCTCTTCCTGTGCAGTCTCCTCTCTGCTGAGCATAGAACTTAGTGGAGCAGCACTGGTCTCTGCTGGAGATGGGGTGGAAAGAAGCATCGGCCATGCCACAAGGCCACAAGCATGGAGGTACTACCGGGCCAATATTATTTTAATTACTTGTAACACATCCAATATCTAGGAAATGAACTGAAACCATCAAATGTACCATCACTTACCAGAGGGCCTCTCACAACAGCAGTGAAATACAGATCAAACCACTAAGCAGGCAAAACTTTCCTAAATTGGCACCGTTGTTTCTCAAAAAACTGTCTTATTTTATGCCTGTCCCTACCTGTAAAATCACCAGCCCCCTCAGAGCACTGAGGAGAAAGTGATGAAGTAAGGGAAACCAAGCTGAGAAAGGCTCGTTTGACTTCTGTTTGGCTGCAGGAAATTGACCAGCACCTAAGTTCTGACCAGCACAAAGTTCCTCAAGAACAAAAAGAATGGCAAAGAATCTTAAAGGAGAAAAAGCTAAACACAATGCAACCCTGAAGCCTATCTACATCACTCACAGAAAGCACTGAGGCCTTATCACCTGCCAGCCTCAGTTCTCCTGTTCTGATCCCCTCTGGGCTTGCATCAAAGGGGCCTGCGTGCAACTGCCACCCTGCAGGTGAGCCCTGACAATGCCTGGCCTCCTCCCAGAGCCAGGGACTATACCTGCCTGGGCACTGCCGCAGGACCCTTGGCCTGCTGCCCCCTGCTCCCAGGAAGGGCACTAGGAGAGGCGAGAGCAGTCCACCCTGCTCCCAACTCCCTGTGCTCCTTGCCTCACTGGCCTACCTTCCCTCCTCCGTGGCCTGAGGGGCAGAGGAAGCTGACAGGCAGAGAGTCTTCCCACACAGCCTGTGATAGTCCAGGGTGGGACAGTCTCAGCTTTCCTTCAAGATATTTTGAGACATGAAGCCTTTGAGAACTCTAAAATTGCCCCGTCAAATAGCTGACAAGGTCAAATGCTTCTCCATCCTGACCTGGGTTTGGCATCATGGTAACCATAAGGTCTGTGTCAAGATGGGCAACAGTACCCCAGGTTCTCCCTCAGTGGTTGCCTTAGAGCTTACCTCAATGCAGTGATTATTTTCTCAATGGCACTTCGCACAATATCCTTGGGGGACAAGTCCTGGGAGCCGACAGCCACCTCAAGCAGCTGCCAGATTGTGGCCAGCGGCTGGCCGTCCAAACACATGCTCACAGCCAGGCTGCGCAGTGCCCCCTCTTCCGAGCGGCAGAGGTCGTACAGTGTGTGGTACCTCCGCAGGGCCTCCTGGAAGACACAAGAGCCAGCGCTGGACACCCAGTTGGGATCCCTGTGTGCATATGTGTGCCCACCATGCAATGTGTTTAGGTCACCATGCACGCACGACAGCCACCTATAGCATGTCCAAGGTCACAGCGGGTTACCAGGGCACAGGCTCAGCCCAGGTGTGGGTGCCAATTCTGCCTGCACTGTTACCTGGAACCTACACATCTGTGGAATGTGGATGAGAACGGGGGACTCTTGAACAGGCAGCACTGTGAGCACTGACTGATAAGACAAAGAGCTGGAGGTTAGTCCTTTGGCAGGAAGGAGGAATTCCACTGTTACTACTCCTACAAAGACCTACCAGAAAATAAGCTCTAGTATTACTCAGGATGCTCCTAATATAAGCCCTACCCTAAAATTACCAGTTAAAGTTGTCAGTCAGGCATGCATTCACCATGTCTGCTGCAAGACACAAACTGAATTATATATACTGAATTATAAAATAATAAGTTTTTTGTTTGTGTATGTGTATTTAGGACAAGGTCTACTGGGTCTACAGGTTCTAACTATGTAGATCAGACTCATAGTGATTCTCTTATTCTCAGCCTCCCCAGCACTGGGATTACAGGCGTGTGCCACCACACCCAGTCTCAATTGCTGTCTTAGAGCACCCCAGGGGCAGGGCTGGCATGGCATGGCATGGCATGGCATGGCATGTCGGGGATTGAACCCCAGCCACAGTGTCTGGCTAATCAAGTACTGTAGTCCGCTGAGCTTTCGATCAGCCCTATATAAGTAATAATGTTAATATACAATAATCGTAACTACTGACACTGACACTTAAGTGATAATATAAGTCATGTATTTGTAAATACCCAAGAGAGCACCTTTGCACAAGAGGTAAAGGCCTATGTAAACAGATGAACTGGACAATGACTGCCCAGTGACCAACTAGCGCACGGACACGATGCTCGAATAATGTGTACACCTGATAACGCATGGACGTGGCTGTGTCTAAGACCTGAGTCTTCCTATCTCAGTGCACCCTGTGTGCAACGACACATGACCAGCAGCCTATGTGGACAAGAAGTGCATGTCCAGGACAGGCCTCCTGCTGGACAGGAAGGATTGGGCCAAGCATTGCTCAGGAAGAGGAGTCACAAGAAATTCAGGCCAGAACTTGAGGTTGGGGAGTTATGATAACATTCTGGAAGATGACAGGACTGTTTTTGAATAAATGTAGATGGTTGTACATAAGACAGGCCCTGAAAATAAGCCCTATTCTATCTTTAGGAGCAAAACTAATACAGACTGAGTTCTACTTTCAGGGAAACACAGTAGCTACACATTTCTGAGTGTGAACTCAGCAGCCTTAGGGACCACACACACTCAGCGGACTGTAACCCACAGGTGGGTGCACTCATGGCACCTAGTGCTTCAGTGACCCCATACCATTTAGCTTGCTGCATGCCACGAGCCCCTGGTGCAAGGACACTAGGTCCTGAGCCCACAGGCTTCAGCGGGCAGGCAGAGACCAGAAGTCAGCCCCTCCACCTAACGTCACAGCAGGCACAGCGGAAGGAAGACCCAGCAATCGTCTCTGCAGCAAGCTGACAGTGGTCTCCAAATGACCACAGCACCATCCCGGTTATTCAATTCCCTGGGAACCCTAAATACACTACTTTACTGTCCAAAACAACTCTGTGAAAAAAATCTGAGCATTAAGTGGATTTTGGCTGCTATTCACTTTGATGGTGGCACATTGCTGTACCTGATCTTAATGCATCTCGAGAAACTGGGCAGGAGGTTCTGAGGGATCAGATGAGCACAGAGACTCAGAGACCCGCCCCCCAGCAAGCTGAGAGTCAGGGGAAACAGAAGTGGCTATGTTCCCATGAACAGCTGAGCGCTGAGCACATCAGGGTTTCTCTTACTATTTTCTCCATTGTTTGATTCATTTTGTATTCTTCCCACTAGGGGGGTGCTGGGATTGAACCACAAGCCCTACATGTAGCACACATGAGCACTGTTCTACCCTCAGCTGTGGCCTAGTGCCTGCCCACACAGCCTGTAGCTTCTACCTTAAAAGTCCCTGAGTCAGACAGGGTGATTATTATGGCTTGCACCTTCGAGAAGAGGGACGGCGGAGGAACTTCACACAGGCTGCACTAACTTGGCTAGATTCAAATGCTCTTGACAGGTGATGTGACTGGGGGGTCAGAACCAAAGGCTGCCGGGCGTGGAGGGCTCTTCCCAGCATCCACTGTGAAAAGTGCCTCAGCACAGTAACATCCACTTAAGGATGAGAGTGTCCCAACAGAGCGGCACTTTCACACCCCATGGCAGTGAGCGATGGTTTGGCTGAGCAGCCCCAGTTCCACAAGCCCGTTCTGGCTGGGAGGGCCACCTGTGTCCAGGAAGAACAATGCCAATGCTCCCAATTCAAATATGGCATGTGCAATGAACAGGCACTTGGAAATCTTTACGCTTCCAAGTATATGCCACTTTCACTCCAGGCAAGCTTTACCCTTGCTCTTATAAGTCAGCAGGGTAAATGCAGGTGGGTGAAGCCCACTTGCTCCCTAGAAAAGCTTCCAGACTGGCTAGAGCCATTATTTAATGACACACAGTAGACAGGCTCATAGGCACTGAAAAAGACAACTGAAATAAAACCATTATCAAATACTCAAGTTCTCCCCAATAGGTTCCTAAGGAACGGGCTGCACTTATGCGTCTCCTACACACAGAAGTTTTCCCTTTGTTCATTTCTGATACCCACCCACCCCCCACTGCCTAGCTTTCTCATTACAAATATGGCTGCACAAGCCAAGAAGGAAGTTCTCTTAAGTGGGGACACATAAGGAAAATGAAAGAGGAGGCCAGTGGCTACTCGCAGGTCCTGGACCTCGGCTATATAGGGCAAATGGGAAATTTTTCATGTTGCTAAGCATAGTTCCTGTACACGTGAAAACAACTCGTTTGTCAATCTTCCAGTTATGGAGCAAACTAAACTGTGGCAGCTGCTAAGACACGGAATGAAATCCTCAGTTCTCCTCAGTTCAACTGCAGGATGCCAAGGCCACAGCACCTGAAGCCTCACCAGAAATGAAGCAGGAACAGAAAAGCCACATGGACAACGCATTTGCAGGTGACAGGCAATGGTGCAATGGACAGGGAGTATGTTGCTCTTGGGAAATGCCCAAGGCAGGAATGTGAGGTTATTTCTGAACTTGAAACCATTAGGGAGGAACAGCTGGAAAGAAAAACCTCCAGCACTAGAAGAGCTTGAAAACCACTGTCTCAGCATTTCTTAACTTTATTATTATCATTTTTGTTTTGTGTTTTGAAACAGGGTCTCTCTATGTAGTCCAGGCTGGCCTTGAATGCATGGTGATCTCCTACCTCAGCCTCTAGAGAGCTGGGATCCACCCAGGAATGTCTCTTCACATTGTTTCCCGGGTAGCATCTGCCCTAAGCACCCTAAACTACTTTGGAAAGAATTAAAAGTAAACTGAGAAATGAAAGCGATGAGGTTAAAAAGGACAGAGGCTGCAGACAGTTTTCATGAATCTTTGTAGGTCTGAAAACTCCCATCAAAACTGCCGCTATTGCCGGGATCCTGAGTGCCCAAAAGGACCTGCGTGTGGGGCTGAGTGGCCCAGCTGCATAGTGTTTGGCCCTATGCTCCAGGCCCACACTGACGCAGTACCACATAAAAGGGGAAAGGGTCCAAGAGGCAGCATGGCTGTCAGGGTGGCATTGTGGACCTGGTCCACTAAGGACCATGGGCGTACCCTCCATACCTGCTCACTGTTCTTCAGAGAGAGGATGAAGCTGTGGCTCAATGTCCCCAGGTGAGTGAGTGACTTCTGCAGGTGGCCCAGAGCATCAGCATAGGTGATCTCGGAGGCACCAGCTGCCCCAGTTCTATCTTGTGAATTTCCTTTCCGTGGCTTCTCCAACAAGTGTGTGATGGTGGCAATGGCCTTTTTGGTCATCTCTTCACGCACGTCCACAGACAGCTGCAAAATCGAGAGCAGTGAGCATGGGGAACAGAGCAGCCCCACCCACCACACCGCATGGCACACGCAGGAGGACAGAGCCCCACCCTACGGAGAGTGTGGCTCAAGAAAAAAGCAGTGAACAACCACCTGCACTACTAAGTCAGACACACAAATTTCTAGAATTACATTTGAAACACATAATGCTGGGACTACAAAAACTACTAACTAAACCAATAGCCAGTTAAACTGAGGAGTTCCTACAATCCTACTTTTAACTGATCATTTCATGAAATAAGCCAAAAGAAATACATGCACAAAGATCTTGACTAGATGGAAACTATCAAAACTTCACACACAATCTAACTGACAAAAGAAATAGCAATTAGGTTCTGCTGAGTTATTGGATAGTATGTTATACAGTCATTAAAACTGGAAATCTTAAAACTGCACAGCAACTTTGGAACTGTCTTTAGCATACTAACATTAAATTTTAAATGATATATAAGATGTATGTATTTTAATGTAGTCTTTATGTATAAACATGTATTACATGTACATATATACGCATATATCACCATTTTCTATGTAAAAATTTAAATCAGTGAATATGGAAGTATTGGGGCTAAGACCTATTTTTTCTTTTCCCCCTTTCCAGGATTCTGTGACAGCACTGTAGTCAATCACTTTTCCACCAGTACATGCCAGGCACTGTATCAGTTATGCAGGGTTCTAGTTTTGTACTAATACTAAAAATGGGAAGCCCACTTATTTTCAGAAACACAAAGCCCAACCCCTACGCTGCCTGCTTGGGCGGAAGAGCTAGAATCACCAGCAGTCTTGGTGCCTTCTGGGGCCCTGCATCTTGCCACTCTGGAGGTTCTGCGTAGCTTCCCATCAGCTGGGAAGCACATTGTCATTCTACCCACAGAAAGACTTTCTGAAAAATGAAACTGGAGCTGGGTGTGACGGCGCACACCTGCAACCCCAGTGCCCAGGCAGCTCGGGCAGGAGGATGCCAAAGTTCACAGCCAGGCTAGGCCCTGTAGTGAGGTAAAGGTCCATAAAGAGACCCCATCTCACAAAATAATTTATCCCCATTTTTATTTTAAAAATTTCTTCCCATTCCCCTCCCCTCCCTTTAATCTCTCCTCCCCTCTCCATTTACAAAAGCTTTGTTCCCTTCTTTCCTTTCCCACTTGAACATTCTTTTTTTAAAATATCTATTATTTTACAATATTTTACAATATCTATTATACATTCAAAATATAAATTTTTTAAAAATTTGGCTGGAGAGATAGCTCAGCAGTACAAGACCCACCTTGCAAGTGCAAGGTCCTGAGTTTGATTCTTGGTACCAAAATAAATAAATTAATTTTTAAAAATTCCAAAAAACATAAAAGATTTAAGACAA